>BMAC01000072.1:1649907-1692815 GCA_014905375.1 Phtheirospermum japonicum
TATATATATATATATATAAATAGAGAGAGAGAGAGAGAGAGAGAATTCAATGATAATGAATGAATCGGCTATAGTCAGATAACCATTGGGGAAAAGATTTATTCCATCTAAATTTGTTTATATATAATTCAATGATAATCAATGAATCGGCTATAGTCAGATAACCATTGGGCAATAGATTTATTCCACCCAATTCAGTTATGGTTTTAATTAGGTTGAGACTACAAATAATAATGGGTGCAGGGAAACTTTAGTAGTGGTCACGTCAGCATTTACTACGGAAGCTAGCCAAAAGCGGATTAAAAAAATAAAACTACTAACAAATACAAAAACAGCAAATGGAGTTTAGGTTCCATTTATGGAATATTTTGAACTGGGAAAGGATCGTAGGGTGCACTTGGAATGCTAATTTGAGGATGAATTTGAAATTTATCATTAAATTCAATTATTGTTTGGCTAACATTTAAATTAATAAATTTAAGTTTTTTTCAAACTCATTCTAATTTTTAATTTATTTTTGATAAATTTGAAATTCATTTTAAAATCAAATTAATTAAAATATATCGTCTTTCTCTTAAATACAACACACAAAAATACATACAATGCACACACTATCTCGCAAAACATATATTTCACACACAAAATACACACTTAGCATATTTTGCACACTACACACTTTATTTTTGAGACGGTATGGTATATCAATTTTTTTTGATCATATCGTGTACTAGTATTGCAAAAGAACCATATCAAATATCAACATATTCGATTCGTGTTTGAAAGATTCGACGAATATTCATATTTGTATTTGTTTAATATACGAATCTTTATATTGATTTAATTTCGATTCGAAAAAAGTACAACTTGAATGATTCTAAAAAAACTATTAAATGAAACTATTAATTAAAATCTAAGTAAAATGTATCCAATATATAATAAATTATAATATTACGAAAGATATGAATTATAATTTAAATAATTATATATTAGCATATATATTAATATAAAAGAAAATGTAAATAATCATTTATAAATAAAAAAATTATAATCTTATAATTTATAATTATATTTATACGCAAACTTCGCGGGTAAATATAAGAAATGCAAAAAGAAAAGTAAAATTTCTCAATAATATTTCAGAAATTAAGAATGTTAATTATTAATATCAAAAACAAAAAAATGATGTTCACTTTAAATTTGAAAAACTTTTTTGTAAACTACACTAGTTGTTTTAGTCACAATGTTACCATCTTGGTCGCAATAAAGAATCTTTAACCTTTACAGCTCTTTACTCGTAAAATCGCGACATAAAGTTGACCATGGTTGAACATTGGTCTTAACAAATATAAGCCAACGTTGAAGAGAGTTTGCCACTAATTCTTGTTTATAGTTATTGTAAAATAAAAATAGTTGTTGTCTTCTCTAAAATTCGATTGATGCTCTGCTATCCAAAATACTCAATATCATGCGTGAAATATAAGCCTTAATCCCAATATTATTTCTAGACAATGCGATATTCAAGTTGGGTAACAATTAATCTCGTACTATTACATAATCTGAGGTTTGATACATGTTTCGAATCAGCATAATTATGTGATATACACGATTGCTTAAAAGATATTAATTATCAATTTATTTGAATGCTTATCAATTATTTATGTAATAGTAATGCGTGCACCATTAAGAAAAAAAACGAGAAGCGCACTGGTGTAATTAAAATTATGAGAGCTTCTACGGTGTTGAAAATACACAATTTTTCATCTAATAAGAATCATTATATAAATTCCAGATTATAAATATTGACAGATCAATGGGTGTAAATACAAGAGTTGTGGGTATGGTACTTTCACGACACCGTAGTTATTTCTTAAAGTTACTATGTATCTTATAAGAGACATTTCTCATTCATTATATACTTGATTCTTAAATTGAATCAATACAATGTTTATGTATCTTATAAGAGACATTTCTCATTCATTATATACTTGATTCTTAAATTGAATCAATACAATGTTGATAAGGTTTTCTTTCCATTAAGTTGTTGTATTCGGATATGATCATTTTTTTTTTTTTTTTGCCCTTGGGCGCCTGAATACTATTTGAAAGGAAATGGATAAGAAAACTAATAGTATTTGTTTATTTTTGATCCAACCATGAAAATTGACGGTACGAAACTTGTTAAACAATCTTTTCTATGAAATAGGTAAATAGTGCAAACTTAATTAACATACTACAGTTCATAAATAATTAAATACTACAAAACTACACGAAAATTATTATTATTCTTTCTGTTAATGATTGAAAAATAATAATAAAAATATAAAGATCTGAGTATTACACACAAATGTTAAGCTAACAAATTTTAAAGTAGCTTCTCAATATACTGGGAAAATTTCATTTTTGTTACACTATATTGACCATTTTCCAGAAAAAATACGTGATGTTGGCTATCATCAAACAACATCCATTACGTTGGCCAATTCATCAAAAAAGATACAAAAAAAGCTTAATCGAGCTTTTTGCTGACGTGGCGTGATTCAATACTTTCTTATAATTTTTCCTTCAATTTTAAATATTAAACTGAAAAAAAAAACTGGGAAATTTTTTATTTTTGATACACTATGTTGGACATATTCCAGAAAAGGTACGTTAAATTTGTCAATTTATCAAAAAAGGTCCAAAAAAGCTTTGATCAGATTTTTTTCCTGACGTGGCATGATTATATATTATTTTATTAATTCTCTTTTACTTAAATATTAAGTTGTATACAAAAACCTGTTTTGCCTTCATTTTCTTTTCTTTTAATCAAATAAATAGAATCTTAATTAATAAGAAATAAAAAAAATAGTGATAAATATATAAACATAAAATAAATCTTCAGAAATTATACAGTTAATATAATAATTTATATAATTTTTATATTATTAAAATTAAAATTAATAAAAAATAATAATCTCGGAGATAAATATTAGAATATAAAATGAATTTTAAAAAAATAATAAAAAATATATAAAAATATATATGAGAAAATCTATTATAAATGAAATTTGAACTCTCTATATTTATTATATATTTTTTAATATTTATATTATATTATTATATTTATAAATAATTTATATTAATTTTTATTGATTATTATTTTATTAATTAGATTAACGGAAAGAGAAAAGAAAAATATAAAAAGAAAAGAGAGAGCAAAACACGTTTTTGTCTTTAATTTATTTTGTATAATTATAGAAAATTGATAAAAAAAATATAGAATTATACCAGTTTAGAAAAAAATTCCGATCAAAGCTTTTTTAGACCTTTTTTATGAATTGGCTAACTTAATGGACGTTGTTTGATGATGGCCAATATCACGTATCTTTTCTGGAAAATGGCCAATATAATGTACTAAAAATTAAATTTTTTCCTCTATATACGAGTTCCAAATTTGGTCGAATATCACACATAAAATTATTTTGTACAATCATTTTTTGAATAGCATGAGCAAACAAACACACAACAAAAAGCCATATGAACGGGCATTCGCAAAAGAAGTGTACACTGCTGATGTGACATGTGATAAGTAATTATCGTTCGTCATATTTATGCTTATATGGTTTATTGCCGATGTGATATGTGATAAGTTATTATCGTTCATCATATTTATGCTTATATGGTTTATCGCAGATGTTAGAGTAGAGTGCCCGACGTTCCAATTAGATTGGATTTCATTCTACTTGTATAATGATTTTAATGGAATGATATTAATAAAGACAACTTTCTTTATCTTATATTTTCACTTTTATTATAATTGCGCGTATGATAAAGTCCTTAAACCAATTTAAACTATGGGTTATGGTTGCGCATACGATGGCAATCATGAAACATGTCTCCAAGGTTTCGGTCTTAAACTTGTTCCAAGTCAATGGGCTTTTCGGGATAGGACATTGAATAGCCCAGTAAGACTTGCGCATATGATGCATGCTTGTAAGACAATGATGTTGCATTCCATTAACATCAGCGTTGTGACGCGAGTGCATATATGTGGGTGCTTGTTGGAGAACAAGTTCATTGAACATGACCCAGTGGAAATTCTGAACTGGAAGATTTGTCTGTCGAATAAGAACTTCCATATTGCAATAGTACATGATTAGTCCTTGACTTGAGGTACGATGGTAGCCTTGTGCACATCGTGCAATACTTAGATTTATCTTTTGATTGCCTGACAATCGTAAAAGGGGTATCTTGGGTATTGTATCGATGTGCATGGAAGCTTGTCTGTAGCCAACATAGAATTCGACACTTGTCTATGGACAAGGGAATATCCTATGAATTTTCATAGTTTGTGATTCGAAGACCTTGGCCAGGGCACGATGAATATTGATTCATAAATGAATTACTTGAACTTGAAATGAAATCACAGTTATTAAATCAATTGGGTTTCGACTTATAAATCCATGCCCAAGATTTAATCGGGAAACTAGTTGTCGAAAGGATTGTACATGTATGGACTTGCAATTAAAATAGGTTTACTCGCTATTTCACCTAACACTGGATAATCATGCTACTTGATAGATGTTGTCATGATTTGTGGGTTCTTGAAATTAAAGAGTTAATTTCAAGAGAATTAATTAATTAGATTAATTAATATAATAAATTATTATTTATAAACTTAAAAAAGTTGTGAGCCTACTGCTAGTGTTAGTCGTGAACCTAAAAGGGTCACACATAATTTTGGTTGTTGACATTTTAAGATTGATAACTTCAATGGTTGGAATAATTAATTAATTTAGATTAATTAAACGAGATTTTGTTTTAATCCAATTGTTGGATTAAATATTTAATTATATATTTGATTATATAATTAAATCTAATTTGATTAGAAATCTCAAATAAAGGAATATAGTAAATTAGTCAATTGGATTGATTAATTTAGATTTATGGGATTAATCTATTAATTGAATTAATTAATTAGTTGGATTTTAAATCCAAATCCATGTAATTTATTTTAGTAGATCCTAATTGTAGAAGCCCACTAGAATAATTGAAAACTTTGAAATAAAATTAATTTATATTATATATCTGTATATAATATAAACTAGTTTAACACCCGTGTATTACACGAGATTTATAAAAAATTAAATATAAAAATATTTGTGAAAATAATAAAAATTAAAATTAAAAATTAAAAGGATGGGTTCTCAACCCGTGCCATGTTCAATTTATTAATTATTATAATTATTAATTAATATTATATTTTAATATATAGATTAAATTCATTAATAATTATATTTACATACTTATAAAAATTCAAAACATGTCACATTTTCAACCTGTCTCTAATCTATATTAATCAATTATTATTAACTCATTTTATATTTTTATATTTAGATTAATCTTGTTAGTAATTATAGTTACATACTTTAAAAAATTCAAATTGTGTCATACTCTCAAGCCTTCTCGCATTGTGCCATTGTCTAATAAATATTGATTAATTATTATATAAATTTATTTATATTTAGAGAAATGACTACGGTGCCTTCACCCCCCGCCTCTCGTGCATTTACATTCGTCCATCTTTTAATATTTATACCCTAAAATTGACCCAATGGTTATAAATAGGTGAGAAATGGTGCCTTCACGACACCATTGAATTTCCCTATATTTAGATTGATTTCATTACTAATATTTAGTCACATACTTCAATTATTGAATATAGAATATTTATAATTTCAAAAATAAATTATTTCAACCTTTATTATAAATACTATTTATTTAATTATTTTCATAAATAAGTTTTTTTGTAATTAAAATTATTCCATATGTAATTTATCTTTTAATTAAAACAATTAATTTGGATTTCTTTCTACTAATTATATATGACTTTTTATATTCTTATATTAGAAGCATAAAAGAAAATTATTGAATTAGAAAAAATATAATAAAAGAAAACTATTAAGTTAGACTAAATATAATAAAACAAAATACTAAATTAAGTAAGATACAATAATTAATTTGGACTTCTTTAAACTAATTCATATCTATGCTTATATGGTTTATTGCCGATTATGATAAATTATTATCTTATATAATTGTATAATTAATGTATCTTTTGCTGAGTAATTATTTAGTTAGGGATTGTAGGCTTTTGTGGTGTGATGTCAATTGTCTATGTCCTTTTGTTATAATTATTATTGTATTAATATATTATATTAAGTAAAAAATATATTCCAATCTTCATATAAAAAATACATCCTCTCAACATCAAGTTAGATAAACAAATAAATGTTTAAAACAAGTAAACGAATTGGCTATAATACCAAAAGGACAACTTATCCAACAGCTCTGCAACTCCTTCAACCCTTGAGCCGATTACATAAAGAGTTGCTGATGTAAAATAAAATAAGTGAGATCAAATGAGTAAAATAACATAAACTCACTCAATCAACTAAAATAATTATTACAACTATCTAACTCATATTACTATCAGATTCGAGTATAATATATTTACCATCCACTGTATGATTGATTGATTCTTAAGAATAAAAAATAATAATACTTGTAACAGTAATAGGAACAAAGTCCTTCTAAGAATATACATGTAGTTTACCCTTCACTATTGGAAAAAAGCTAATTAGTGGCGCTGTATAAGTGGCGGTTCGAATTAGAACCGTTGCTAAAACTGTAAAAGTGGCGGTTTTAATATTTGAACTGCACCTAATTGAAAAAAAAAATATGACCTGGTGGCGGTTTATAATATTGAAGCGCTGCTAAAAATATAAAGGTGGCGGTTCAATACAACATTTGCTCCGGGCAGCGCTTTGTAATAGAAGCGCTGCCAATAAGTTAGATCGGGCAGCGCTTCATTTAGAAGCGCTTCAAATAATCGTCGGTACCTTTCTTCTGTTCTGTACCCTTCTTTTTCTTCATATTTCACGCCGAAACCTAGAGAATTATCGGACACAAAAATCCATTTCTAAATCGAAATCCAGATCTGCTGCAGATGGCTTAGGGAGGAGAAATCCTAAAAATTATTGGACAAATCCATGCCAAAATTATTATTGGCAGCGCGCTTCTTAGCTAAGAAGTTTCACCAATAATACTTATAAATAACATCGGTTTCTTGAGAAACCGATGTCGTTGACACAGAGAACAATAATAGTTTTGGCATGGATTTGTCCGATAATTCTTAGGGTTTCTCCTCCCTAAGCCATCTGCACCAGATCTGGGTTTCGATTTAGAAATGGATTCTTGTGTCCGATAATTCTCTAGGTTTCTGCGTGAAAGATTTAGAAAAAGAAAGGTACAAAATAGAAGAAAGGTACAAACGATTATTTGAAGTGCTTCTAAATGAAGCGCTCCCCGGTTTAACTTATTGGCAGCGCTTCTATCACAAAGCGCTGCCCGAAGCAAATTATTTGAGACGGCTTTGTATTGAACCACCACCTTTTATATTTTTAGCAGCGCTTCAATATTATGAACCGCCACCCGGTCATTTTTTTTTTCAATTAGGTGGCGGTTCAAATATTAAATTTTTACATTTTTAGCAACGGTTCTATTTCGAACCGCCACTTATACAGTGCCACTAATTAGCTTTTTTCCACTAGTTATCTCACTTCTGATACAAGAACAATACAATACAACACAATGTATTTAAGATCCATTAACCGATGAGAGCATTCATTTAAAAATAAATGACCAAATAAAAAAGGATTGTCTTCCAAAAACACCTCTGAAAGCAATTACTGTCATTAGCAAAACTGAGTGCAGAAAAATAAAGTAACCTAATTAATTGAACTACTTTGACCAATTGCTGCATAAACCCAATGGTCAGGAGATTAAGAAGGGCCTGACCACATGGTCAGGAGATTAACAATAATAAAATATAGTCAAGTGTTCTTTTGATTTTTCATCAAGAGGCTGCCACTCTTTGCTTTCACTTTGCAGACACAAAACATGAGTGAGGTTTTGTTTTTAAAGGGCAACAGAGCCGGTTTATAAATTAAAAAAAAAGAAAAAAAAAAAGAAAGATGCATAATGTTTTTCAAAAGCTGCGGTTGACTTTTTAAAAGGTGGCTAAATTTTATTTTATTTTGTTAAAAGCTGCTGAGCAGCAACCGAAAAAAAGGGAACAGTTTTCATTTAATAATATTTTTTAGAATTAAAAGTTAATTTTGAAATTATTATCTTAATATATATATATATATATTTACATTGATAAAAAAAATATGTATTAATTTATTTATCCCAAAACCAAATCAACACAAAATTGGTAAATTTAAATGCTTTAAATTCATGTAAGGAATGTTGGCATGTTTTATTTAGGGATGATCATGAGCCTATGACCAATGTGATTGTATGTTTTTATCTTTGGTTTTTTGGGGCCTGCGAGCCTCCTATTCTATTATTTGTAAAAATTTTAAATTTTGCATCGAGAGTAGACTAGGTGGTAAGGTTTTCTAATTTTGATTGGAGGACGTTCGATGCAAAAGGCCCATGTCTGTGTGGGTAATTTTACAAGTTGTAATAATTCAAGGCCCATGCTTGTATGGGTTTTATATTTGAAATGTAATAGAAGTAGTTCTATTCATTTTAACCCTTAGATTAACCTAGACCCATTTTTGGCTCAAATGGGTCGCATAGGCTGGCCATGATCATCCCACCGATTTTTGCATAGGATGCATGTTAGATTTATTTAATATTTTATGCTTGCGCTTCATATGATGAATAATGCATTAAATAAAAATCCACCTAGTAATTAAGGTTGATGAGGTCTTGCAAAAGTAAACCCCAAGTTTTTGAAACTTAAAAGAATTTAATTTTAATTAATTCTATATCAAATAAAATGGACAAGTTATGTTGGACATATCGTTCCATGCCTTCCATCAAAGGTAGAAGACATGATGATGCTACCGCACTTGGTCACTGGCCATGAGTCGTGGGGTGATCTTGTGTTGGAAAGCTGTGATCTCTACCAAGCATTGGGATGCTCGTGGGGTGGACTCGTCTTTATGTTGGCCACGAGTCGTGGGATATCTTGATGCTCCATCTACACGAATGTTTGATGGGTTATGTTTGACACTTAGTACCATATGGGCTCATAATATTGGGGTGTATGAGAAATAGGGAGGCAAAATATTCTTGAAGGTTGTATATTGATACAATTGTCAAAGAGTTGACTACCAATATGAATTTTTCATTGGCTCATATAATTGAGGTGTGAAACATTTATATTGGACTTCAAGCCCATTAAGATAATTTGATGTTCCGAATTTTATTATGGGGTTAATAAAGTTTGAATAAAATAGTGGGAGACATTTAATATTACAGACCTTATGTTAAATGAATATAATTTTCAATAACTCACACATTTTCTACTTCGTCTAATTTTGTAGATAACTCTACTAAAATAGCTAAAAATCTAATTGCATCCATACTTGATCAAAACAAACTAATTGGCCCAAATTTCTTCGATTGGCTGAGAAACCCAAGATTGTCCTTAATTCTGAGAAGAAGGCTGAATCCACCATAAAAAGGGATAAGCCGGTCATGCTTGTTGGATCCTCTTCCAAATCAAAGGCTAAAAAGCCAAAGAAAAGGAAGTGGAAAGGAAAGAGTTCCTCTAAACCCAACAAGAAGACAAAGGTCAATGGTAAGAAAAGGGTTAACTCTAAAGCTGATGACAATTTCTTTCAATGCGGCAAACCAGGGCACTGGAAGAGGAATTGCAAGGAGAATCTTGCAATCCTGAAAAGTTCAGGTATATATTTTGTTGAAGTTAATCTTTCTGTTAATGATACTTCTTGGGTATTGGATACCGGTTGTGGCTCACATATTTGCAATGACTTGCAAATAATGGCAAGAAGTAGGCAGTTGAATAGAAAGGAAACGGTCCTTAGAATGGGGAATGGAGCAAGAGTTGCTGCATTAGCAATAGGGACGGTTTATTTATCTTTGGATAATGGTTTTAAATTGTGTTTGAATAATTGTCTTTATGTTCCGGATATTATCAAAAACATTATCTTTGTACCTGTTTTGGACAGAGAGGGTTTTAGACTTGTTATTGAGAATAGAAGTTGTTCCATTTTCAAAGACTCTGCTTTTATATATTCCAGCTATTTGACAAATTCTTTATACACTATTTCTCCAAATGAAACCATTCTCACAATTCAACAAAATAAAAGGAGGTTAGATTATCAAGGTTCTTTCACACTTTGGCACACTAGATTAGGTGACATTTTCGAAAAAAGGATACACAAGTTGGGACAAAAACTCGAACTTAAGGGAGAGCAAAAGTTGCCAACATGAGAGTCATTCCTTGAAGGAAAGATGACTAAATCACCATTTGTTGGACAAGTGGAATGATCCAAAGGTCTGTTGGATTTTATCCATACAGATGTATGTGGTCCTCTAAATGTTAGTGCGAGAGGGAACTATCACTACTTCATAACTTTTACCGAAGATTATTCTAGGTTTGGTTATGTATACCTCATGAGGTATAAATCTGAGGCCTTTGAAAAGTTCAAGGAGTTCAGATGTGAAGTAGAGAAACAAACTGGTCGTAGTATTAAGACTCTTCGATCAGATCGAGGAGGTGAATACTTATCGACTGAGTTTCTTGACTACCTAAGAGAGAATGGTATTCTCTCATAGTGGACTACTCCCGGAACTCCACAGCTGAATGGAGTTTCGGAGCATAGAAATCGAATTTTTTTGGACATTGTTCGATCAATGATGAGTTTCACTTCCTTACCTCTTTCATTCTGGGGATATGCCTTAGAAACGAAGGCATACCTATTAGATAGGGTGCCAAGTAAAGCCGTACCCGATATACCCTATGAAATATTGTATAGGAAGTTGCCTTCCTACAAATACCTAAAAGCATGGGGGTGTGATGCTTACGTGAAGCGTCAAGTGGGAGATAAGTTGGACATGAGATCCATCTTATGTAAGTTTGTGGGGTATCCAAGAGAGTCTATAGGATACTATTTCTATGACCCTTCAGAACAAAAGGTGTTTATTTCGAGGAATGCTACTTTCCTTGAAGAAGAGTTTCTTTCTGAAAGGGGTGGCGGAGTTGTAAAACTTGATGAAGTTCAAGAACCACAAAGTATCCCACAGGTTACCCCAAATTGCACACCAGCTGAGGCTGGACCATCTATAGCACAAACTCTTCGAAAATCCATAAGGGTTTCAAGGGCTCCTGAGAGGATGAACCTTTTGTTAGAGAACAAAGAAGAGGGACTCCTTTTGGATAGTGATCCAAGAAGCTATGAAGAGGCAATGTATGACATTGACTCGATAAAATGGCAAGAAGCAATGCAGTCTGAGATGGACTCCATGTACTCCAACAAGGTGTGGACCTTGGTGGACCCACCACAGGGAATTGTTCCCATTGGCTGCAAATGGGTCTACAAGCGGAAGCTTGGAGTAGATGGAGAGGTAAGTACCTTTAAAGCACGTTTGGTTGCAAAAGGTTATACTCAGAAGCAAGGCATTGATTATGAGGAAACCTTTTCACCAGTAGTGATCCTTAAGTCCATTCGGATCCTGTTAGCCATAGCTGCGTATTATGACTACGAGATATAGCAAATGGATGTGAAGACTGCTTTCCTTAATGGAAATATTAAGGAAGAGATATATATGAAGCATCCAGATGGTTTCATATCCAGTGGGAGTGAGCAACAGGTTTGCAAACTCTAGAGATCCATTTATGGTCTCAAACAGGCTTCGAGGAGTTGGAACATCCGATTTGATGAAACAATCAAAATGTTTGATTTTCATAAGAATTCGGATGAACCATGTGTCTATAAGAAAGTTAGTAGGAGGGCAGTTACTTTTTTTGTACTCTATGTTGATGACATTCAACTCATTGGGAATGATGTAGGGATGTTGCAATCAACGAGGACTTGGTTGTCTAAGAAGTTCTCCATGAATGACTTGGGAGAAACATCTTTTATCCTTGGGATAAAGATCTATCGAGATAGATCACGAAAGATGATCGGACTATCCCAGTCCATGTACATAGACAAAGTGTTAAAAAGGTTTAGCATGGAGGAATCCAAGCATGGATACCTCCCAATGAGCACTGTTCCACTTTCTAGGGCTATGTCTCCAAAGACACCTGAAGAAAGAGGAAAGATGGCTTGTGTACCTTATGCATCCGCGATTGGGAGCATTATGTACTAGACCTGATATCGCACATGCTCTGAACGTCACGAGTAGATATCAGTCGAACCCAGGTTTCGAACATTGGAGCGCCGTTAAGAAGATCCTTAAGTACTTGAGAAGAACTAAGGATATATTCTTGATATACGGCAATGGAGAATTGAAACTAGAGGGATACACTGACTCTAGTTTTCAATCCGATGTAGATGACTCAAAGTCAATGTATGGATATATATTCACTTTGAATGGAGGAGCAGTCAGTTGTAAAAGTTCCAAATAAGAAACGATTGCAGACTCTGTTACAGAAGCTGAATATATTGCTGCATCAGATGCAGCAAAAGAGGCTGTTTGGATGCGGAACTTTATCCAAGGGTTGGATGTAGTTTCGTCCGCTGTTGATCCTACAATAATTTATTGTGACAACAATGGGGCTATAGAGCAAGCAAAAGAACCGAGATCTCATCCAAGATCCAAACACATCTTGAGGCGAAACCACCTGATTAGAGAGATCATGGGTAGAGGCGACATCGTTTTGGATCGAGTCGCTTCGGCAGAAAATGTAGCAGACTCTATGACTAAGCCCTTAGCACAAAAGGTATTTGACAGACATCTTGAGAAAATGGGCCTAAAATACATGGGCAATTGGCACTAGGGCAAGTGGGAGATTGTTAGAGTAGATTGCCCGACGTTCCAATTAGATTGGATTTCATTCTACTTGTATAATGATTTTATTGAAATTATATTAATAAAGGCAACTTTCTTTATCTTATATTTTCACTTTTATTATAATTGCGCGTATGATAAAGTCCTTAGACCAATTTAAACTATGGGATATGGTTGCGCATACGATGGCAATCATGGAACATGTCTCTATAGTTTCGGTCTTAAACTTGTTTCAAGTCAATGGACATTTCGAGATACGACATTGAATAGCCCAGTAAGACTAGCGCATATGCATTCTTGTAAGACAAGGATGTTGCATTCCATTAACATCAGCGTTGTGACGCGAGTGCATATATGTGGGTGCTTGTTGGAGAACAAGTTCGTTGAACATGACCCGATGGAAATTCTAAACTGGAAGATTTGTCTGTCGAATAAGAATTTCCATATTACAATAGTACACGATTAGTCCTTGACTTGAGGTACGATGGTAGCCTTGTGCACATCGTGCAATACTTAGATTTATCTTTTGATTGCCTGATAATCGTAAAAGGCGTATTTTGGGTATTGTATCGATGTGCATGGAGGCTTGTCTGTAGCCAACATAAAATTCGACACTTGTCTATGGACAAGGGAGTATCCTGTGAATTTTCATAGTTTGTGATTCGAAGACCTTGGCTAGGGAACGGTGAATATTGATTCATAAATGAATTACTTAATCTTGAAATGAAATCACAGTTATTAAATCAATTGGGTTTCGACTTATAAATCTATGCTCAAGATTTAATCGGGAAACTAGTTGTGAAAAGGATTGTACATGTATGGACTTGCAATTGAAATAGGTTTACTCGCTATTTCACCTAACACTGGGTAGTCATGCTACTTGATAGATGTTGTCATGATTTGTGGGTTCTTGAAATTAAAGTGTTAATTTCAAGAGAATTAATTAATTAGATTAATTAATATAATAAATTATTATTTATAAACTTACAAAAGTTGTGAGCCTACTGCTAGTGTTAGTCGTGAACCTAAAAGGGTCACACATAATTTTGGTTGTTGACATTTCAAGATTGATAACTCCAATGGTTGGAATAATTAATTAATTTAGATTAATTAAACGAGATTTTTTTTAATCCAATTGTTGGATTAAATATTTAATTATATATTTGATTATGTAATTAAATCTAATTTGATTAGAAATCTCAAATAAAGGAATATATTAAATTGGTAAATTGGATTGATTAATTTAGATTTATGGGATTAATCAATTAATTGAATTAATTAATTAGTTGGATTTTAAATCCAAGTCCATGTAATTTATTTTAGTAGGCCCTAATTGTAGAAGCCCACTAGAATAATTGAAGACTTTGAAATAAAATTAATTTATATTATATATTTGTATATAATATAAACTTGTTTAACACCCGTGTATTACACGGAATTTATAAAAAATTAAATATAAAAATATTTGTGAAAATAATAAAATTTAAAATTTAAAATAAAAAATTAAAAGGATGGGTTCTCAACCCGTGCCCTGTTCAATTTATTAATTATTATAATTATTAATTAATATTATATTTTAATATATAGATTAAATTCATTAATAATTATATTTACATACTTATAAAAATTCAAAAGATGTCACGTTTCCAACCTGTCTCTAATCTATATTAATCAATTATTATTAACTCATTTTATATTTTTATATTTAGATTAATTTTGTTAATAATTATAGTTACATACTTTAAAGAATTCAAAATGTGTCATACTCTTAATCCTTCTCGCATTGTGCCATTGTCTAATAAATATTGATTAATTATTATATAAATTTATTTATATTTAGAGAAATGATTACGGTGCCTTCACGGTACCATACCTCCCCGCCTCTCGTGCATTTACATTCGTCCATCTTTTAATATTTATACCCTAAAATTGATCCAATGGTTATAAATAGGTGAGGAATGGTGCCTTCACGACACCATTGAATTTCCCTATATTTAGATTGATTTCATTACTAATATTTAGTCACATACTTCAATTATTGAATACAGAATATTTATAATTTCAAAAATAAATTATTTCAACTTTTATTATAAATACAATTTATTTAAATATTTTCATAAATAAATTTTTTTGTAATTAAATTTATTCCATATATAATTTATCTTTTAATTAAAATAATTAACTTGGATTTCTTTCTACTAATTATATATGACTTGTTTATATTCTTATATTAGAAGAATAAAAAAAAATTATTGAATTAGACAAAATATAATAAAATAAAACTATTAAGTTAGGCTAAATATAATAAAAGGAAATATTAAATTAGGCAAGATACAATAAAAGAAAAGTATTAAATTATGTATATATTAGGCTCGGATGACAAATAAGAAAGCGAAGAACTAATTTGTTTTTATTATCCAAGCGAAGCATACGAAGCAAACACATAGATTAGGAGGATTTTGCATTAATATATACTTGTTTAAACACCCGTGTATCACACGAGACTTATCAAAATCAAAAGATAAATATAAAAAATATTTGTGATAATTACTGAATTTTAAATATAAAATAAAAAATTAAAATAATGTATTCTCAACCCGTGCCTTGTACATGTCTAATCTATTTATTAATTATTATAAATATTAAGTAATTTTGTATTTGATGTTTAAATTAAATTAATTAATAATTTTAGTTACATACATACAAAAATTCAAAAGGCGTCACCCATGTCTAATATCTAATTTTTTTAATTATTATTATTAAATCATTTTATATATTAATGTTTAGAATAAATTCGTTAATAATTATTAGTTACATACTTTGAGATATTTAAAAGATGTCATACTCTCAACCCGTGTCATTTTGTACTGGTGTCTAATCAATGTTTATTAATTATTAGTATATAATTTAATATTTTTATGTTTATATTGATTACATTACTAATATTTAGTTACATACTTGTATTATTGTAAATAACTCATATTTTACCTATATAGAATATTTGGAACTTCAAAAATAAAATTATTTTAAATTCTATTATCAATAAAAATCATTTAATTATTCTCATTATAAAGTTTTTTTTTGTAATAAATTTATTGTATATGTAGTTTGTCTTTTAATTAAAATAACTAATTTAGATCTTATCTACTAATTATATATGACTTAATTATATTTTTATATTATGAGAATCAAAGGAAATTATTGAATAAAAAAAAATATAATAAAAGAATTCAATTAGGTAAGATACAATAAAAATAAAAGTATTAAATTAGGTAAATATTAGGCTCGGATGACATCATGACACATAAGCAAACGAAGCACCAGAATTTTTTTATTTGCAAAACGAAGCTTACGAAACAGAAACATATGTTAGGAGGATTTTGCATTAATATATAGAGGTGATTAGATAAAAAAATTTAGAATATATTTAATATTTAATCTTCTAGTCATAATAATTTTTTATTAGTATTAGTATTATGTTATCTTTTTTATTTCACTTTATTTTTGTTTTTATTTTTTGTTTGGTGTAACAATAGTTTTGCATATCTATTTTTAGTGTTATTTCAAGTTATTATATTAGGATTATATACAAAATGATGAATATATTCATCACATATATCTTGTACGAGGCACAATCCATTTAGGCAGCCTAACAGATTGAGATGCATTAGGCAATCTTCTAAAACTAAATTAAAAAGAAATTAAAAAATTTAGGTTTTCTTTTGAGACCGGTCTCATACAATGACAATACTTTAAACCCTGCCCAACATTTGACCCGTCAAAACCCATTTGAACCATCCCAACATTACTATCCACTCAGATAAGTGGGCAGGTTAAAAATGGTCTCATTTATGAAACCGGTCTCATACATTGCCAAACACAGGAAACCTCAAGAAAACTAACTAATTAAAAAACTTAAAAAAGAATTGTAAAATGAAAAACTAAATTAGAAACTTAAAAAAATTAATAATCCTAAGAAAACCCCTAAAAATAATAATAAAATAAAACTTGAAAACTCTAAGAAAAACTAAACTAAATAGAAAACTAAAAAAATACCTAAAAAATAACTAACTAAACTAAGAACCTAAAAAAAACCTAAAAGTTGTATGAATAAACAAAAACATAAGAAAATAATAATAAAAAAATTCCTAACAAAAGGGGTAAATTATTAGATGGACCCAGGTGCACCAGTTCTCACATATAAAATGCAATTCCAGAACCCCACACGTTTTTTTCATTCTTTTTCTTGAACTCCTTTTATCACGACACGCGCGATCCCCAAAGTTCCATCGCAAAAACCTCCATCGATTTCATCCGAATAATAATCCATCACCGGAGATCTCCATCAAATTTAACAGCAACCGAAACCCTCATAGATTTTAACAGCAAATAATTGTGAGTTTTTCTTTGATTTTCATCGAATTGGTTTCAAATTACTGCCGAAACAATCGTTTCTCCACCGCAAACAATCAAATCCTTCAATTCCGATGGACTTGAATATAATAGATGTTCCAATGGACGTGAATCGGTTCGAGGGTAAGTTATTTTGGAAGTTGATTTATTATTGTATTCTATTAGGTTTACGTTATTTCTGTTCTTTTTGTTGCAGTTCTTCCGATTTGTGTCTCTCCTAGAAATATTCCAGTTTCTGATGCGAGTTCGAACATTCATGAGAATTCTTCGATTACAAGTTTATGATTTCTCCTTTTATGATTCATGAATTGAATATGTGATGATAAGTGAGTCTGTACATGATGGTATGTGAGCCTGTATGTGATGGTACATGGAAGCAGAATTTAAAGATATGTGTAGTTAAGTGTGATAATATGTGAAAATCTGTATGTGATGATATACGAGGAATAATATGTGATGATATATAAAAGTAATATATGATGATATGTGAAAGCAGAATGTGATGATATGTATAGTTAGATTTGATGATATGCGAAATCTGTATGTGACGATATACGAGCAATAATATTGCGATGATATGTGAAAGCAATATATATTGATATGTGAAAGCAGAATGTGATGATATGTGTAGTTATTTGTGATGATATGCAAAAGTAATATATAATTATATACGGCAATACTATGTGGTTTTAAATGTTATAATGTGCGACATTTGTATGTGATGATATGTGGCAGTAATATACGATGACACGTCTTAGTAATATGTGATGATATGTGGTAGTAACATGTGATTAATATTTTGTATGATTTTTCTCCCTTTTGGTTTACTTAATTTTTGTTTTACGTAGTGAAATCTATTGATGATGATAGTTAGTCACACGAGCGAGCAATGCAGGACGATGATTTGGTTGGCATTATAGTAAATTCACTTGATGAGGCTTATAATTTGTACAGTTATCATGCGTATAGGGTTAGGTTTAGTGTTAGGAAGGGGAAGAATAGAAAGAGGGTTGATGGCTCTCTTTCGATGAAAATTTTCTTTGTTCTAAGGCTGGTCAGAAACAAATTGCAAAAAAAAAAAGTAGTTCTTATACCAAATTAGATGTTAGAACAGTCTGTCCTTCTTTTATTCAGTTTGATATTAATCGTAGTGGTTTGTGGGTTGTTACTGCACATAAAAATGAGCACAACCATGCATTATGTCCATCTATCTCTCGGCAGATTTGTCAAACTCAACTTGCTTATTTTAAAGAGTTAAAAAAAAGTGGTGTTGGTGTGGCTGATGGTGTATGAGTTTTGAAAAATCAGTCTGGTGGTTCACCTTTTTTAGGTTTTAGCACTAGAGATGCATATAATGCATTGAGTAAATTGAACTTATTTGATGGTACTGATTCCAGTACATTAATTCAAAATTTTAAAAATAGTCAAGTTAACGAGAAGGACTGTTTCTTTGATTTTGAAGTGGATACTGAGTCTAGGTTGTGTAGTTTTTCTGGAGAAATGGGCGTATGCGGCAGGATTACGAGTTATTCGACGATTTGTTGGTGCATGATACTACGTATCGCACTAAGAAGTATGATATGATTTGTGGTCCATTTGTCGGTATGATGTTTGGGTGCGGATTTTTAATGAATGAGAGAATAGAGTCATTTGAGTGGTCGTTTGGTACTTTTTTAAGATCTATGTACAGTAAGCATCCGACTACAATTATGACCGACCAATCTGCTGCCATGGCTGCTGCTATTTTCAAGATTTTTTCAATGACTCGACATCGACTTTGCGTATGGCATATTGGGGAAACTCAAAGACAAACATCAGGTCGCTAAGAAATCAAAAAGGTTTTATAGACCTTTTCAACTATTTGCTCAAGTACGTGGAAACAGAAGCTGAATTCCAGTTCTACTGGGACAAGTAGGTAAATATTTGTGTTTTCTTTTTCTTACGATGAATATGGATGTTTTAGTATATATATGTTTAAATTATGTGTTAATTTTTATTCATTGTTTTTGACATCTATATATGATGATATTTGGTTACAGTATAAGATGATATGTGGATATAATATGTGATGGTAGGTGGATAATTTGTGATGATATCTGACATAGATTGAGGGTTTAAGGTTGAGTATTTCATTTTTTAGGGCCAGGACTTTTGATCTTTTCTGATGATATGTTATGGTATGTAGTAGTAATATGTAATGATATGTTTCATTAATATCAAATGATAAATGAAAGATATTTGGGGTTTTCCGGTTTTTGCTTTTTGCTGATGATATGTAGCAGTAATATGTGATGATGTAATATATGATGATATGTGGCAGTAAAGTGTGATTTCCTATGTTTTCAGAATGGTTATAAATTATGGATGCCAAGATAATTGTTGCTTACTAAGGCTTTATGATTTAAGAGCAAAATGGTGTCCTGCATTTAATAAGGATTGGTTTTCAGGTGGCATCTTATCTTCTCAAAGAAGTGAGAGCACAAATTATGCACTTACAAGTAAATTATGTAAGACGGATGGTCTTTTCGATTTCTACAACATGTTCATTGGAGTTGTGTCTGAGTGGAGGAGTAAAGAGAACGGAGAAGATGTGCATTGCATGGTAGGTACACCGTCTATGGACTTAAATGATGTGAAGTTGGTTTTACATGCTAGAGATGTGTATACTATTGAAGCTTTCTCTTTATTTGAAGATCAATTTATGAAAGGGTCTACATGTCATCAATCCTTTTTCTCTATAGAAAAGTCTATTGTGACATATCATGTATGGGTTGAGGGTAGTGATGTTATAAAACATGCAGTGACTCTCAATGCTGAAGTTTTGTCAGTATCTTGCATGTGAAAGTTATTTATTGAGGTTGGTATTTTGTGTTGTCATTGTTTGCGTGTATTGAATATACATTGTGTTTGTGCCATTCCTGAGAGATATGTTACAAAAAGATGGCGTAAGGATATTGTTAGCGACCGTGTTTTAGATGATGTTCCTGTATTTGATTCTTCGAACAAATCGATGGCGGGCTCGTTATGGAGGATTCAAATGAATATAAAGTTTCAGAAGTTGATTTTAGCAAGTGAAGAAAATATTGAAGCTCGATTGAAGTGTGAAGAAGCTTTTGAAAGTGCTAAATGTAGTGTTATACGTGAAGTCGACTGTTTTGCAAGTAATTGTTGTGTTTTTCTCGTATTTTTAATTAGGATTTTATATTGGTTTTAGCGGTTTTTATGTCGATTAATTAGGGTTTTAAGTCGTTTTTCTAATTTTTTTTTTTCGTATTTCTTGTTAATTTTATATTTAATTGGGTTAAATGGCTTCAATTTATTGGAGGTTTGGTGTAATTAATGGGTTTTGATATTTAAAATTCTTATTTAATAGGTGGCTTAATGATTTTAATTCAAGCTAAAGCATGGAAGCCAAAAATCCAAGCCTAGCCTGGCCTATTTTCATGCCCAAATCGGTGCCAAGATGCTCCAAAAATGGGCAAATATTCTGGAATGGTGGCCTAGCATTGCACAAATTCACGCCTAAGGCCCAGCAGCACTCTAGGCAGCACTCTAGGTGACCCAGAATGGCGCCCAGCAGCACCCTAGGCCCAAAAGCAGGTCAGCGCCCAGCTCCAAGCCTAGGCTAGCGCCCAGCTCCAAGCCTAGGCCAGCGCCCAGCTCCCAGCCTACTCCTCTCCAGCGCTCAGAATGGTGCCTAACTCGTTGCCCACTCTTGCCTAGATGAGCGCCTAGCTCCTTGCCCACTCTTGCCTAAATGAGAGCCCACTCCAGCGCCTCCACTCCATGCCATTTCTCACGCCACCCTCGGACCAAGGACGCCCCAGCCAGCCCCAGCACACCCAGGCTCGCCCAAACCGAGCCACCTTGAGCCATGGTCGAGCCACCTTGAGCTAAATCAAGCCAAAATGTCCAAAAAGCCCAATTTGGCCCATTTAACTCCATTTAAACCCAATTAAAACTGGTATAAATAAAATACAACTCTCATTTTGTAAAAAAAAAAACTCCCCTCCAAACCCTAACTTGGGTTTGGGATCAAAACTACTCTCAAGCTATTGGATAATTTTCTCTCTTAGGTTTTAAATTCAATTTCAAGCTTTGATGTAATTTCTTGTCTAGATTTAGATTTACTTTAATGATTGGCCTTGGGTTTGTAAGCCTAAGAAGAATCCAAATACTCCTTTGGATTTTTACTTTTGATGCAATTACATTCAAGCTTTGTTTCATTTTCTTAATTCAAGAAAGTTTCCATTTAATTTCATGTTTTATGCTTTAATTCCATGCTTGTTCTTCAATTCCATGCTTTGTTCTTCATTTTATGCCTTTTTGTCTTAGCACCTTGAATTCATGTTAGATCTTAAGAATTGGCTATGGAATCTAAATGAGTAACACATCTAGATCATAGATCGAGTCTTAGATCGTCTTAATTTCATGTTTTTCCTATGCTTTATTTTGGTTTTTATTTCATGCATAGGTTTAGGTTAAATCTTAGATCTACTCTTTGTTGCTTGTTATTTTCCTTAAAGTTTTAAACTTTGACGTCAATTTTCATTTCTCTTTCCATTCATGCTTTCAATTTTTACTTATTTGCATTATTTAGGAATTTTATGCATAGTTGTACCTTGTGCATGCATGCTTGTACTTGGTGAAACATTGCATTTTCTTGCTTATTTTCATTATTGATTTGCATTTTCATATTGAGGCATACGACGAGAAATCCGACCAATATGTAGTTTCAATTTCTAGGATAGTTTAGCTAGTTTAATTGCTTTATTTTCATTTTTCTTTATTTTTCCAAGCTTGAAACACATTGAATTCTACAAACGAATCGATTTTCGATAATACCAAGCCATGAACCCGTTGATATATTTCAACACCACGAAAACTCTTCTAACAAAATGGCGCCGTTGTGACTCGTCTTGGTGAAGGCTTTCGATTTGGTTGTAGTTTCATTGTGTTTTTAGCTTTCTTTGTTATTTGACGTTTTTTTTTGTATGCAAGGTGCCTTTAGCTATGGTGGATACATTCCTGGCATTGGAGGGCATGGTGCAAACCATGTCTGGAATGAAATGTTGTATAATGGCTTTGGCAACGTGGGAGGGCATGGTGCAAACCACGTTGCCAATGGTGGTTATGGTTATAGGCAACCCGGCATGGGAGGGCATGGTGCAAACCATGTCGGGTTTGATAGTTTATCGGGCGTGAATGGTTCCTTGGGTGGTTATGGAGCTCCAAATTCCTATCCGAACGTCCTAGACCCATATTCCTACCCGAACTTGCAAGCCCCGACTTCTGGCCCGTATGGAGACTCTCATGCGTTTAATTTCAATCATGCTCCGAATGTGAATTTTAATGCTTATGGTGGAGGTGCGAGTTATGGAGGTGCCGTCAATAGTGATCCAAAGCACGATCCGTATGAGTTGTTTAGAGGAGGGAGATCCGTTATCTCAAGTGGACCCCCCATCCACACCATGGAGGATGTTAATAGACCTTTTTTGAGGCTGATTTACGTTGGTACCGACATTAGTGCCCCTCCTCCCGATCCGTATGAGTTGTTTGGAGGTGGGAGATTCATTGTCCCAAGTGGCCCCACACCCATAGCATCTTCCGTATCCCTCCCTCCCGAGCGAACATCTTCTCAGGCAATATATTCCAATGATTATGAAGTGAGAGGAGTTTCTTCTTCTCGGGAGCTTGAGTTGGTTACAAAAATAGCAACGTTGAAGGCTCAAATAGCTCAAATGTCTATCCCGGGCCTGACTCCTCCTTGTGCGGGACCCGATTGTCCTACTCCACCGTCGACTCATGATCCTCTTGTTCCTTATCACGTGGGCCCACTTGTCCCCTTTTTCATAGTTTTAGTGGTGTTGAAAGTATATCAACGGGTTCATGGCTCGGTATTATCGAAGTACGATTTGATTGAAGGATTTCAATGTGTTTCAAGCTTGGAAAATAAAGGGGAAAATGAAAAAAAAGCAATTAAACTAACTAAACTAAACTAGGAATTGAAATGCAAGTGGGTAGAATGCCTCGTCGGATACCTTAACATGAAAATGCAAACAATTAATGAAAACAAGTAAAAACAAGCATTGTTTCACCAAGTACAAGCATGCATGCACAACGTACAACTATGCATAAAATCTCAAATAAAGCAAATTAGCAAAATTTGAAAGCATGGATGTAAAGAGAAAGGAAAGTTGACAAGAAAGTTCAAAACTTTAAGGAAAATAACAAGTAACAAATCCAAGATCTAAGATTTAACCTAAAACTAAGCATGAAAATAAAAATCAAAATAAAGCATATGAAAAACTTGAAATCAAGACGATCCAAGAGCCGATCTATGATCTAGATGTGTCAATCATCTAGATTCCATAACCAATTCATTATCATGAATTCAAGGTGCTAAGACAAAAAGCATAAAATGAAGAACAAAGCATGGAAATGAAGAATAAGCATAGAAATAAAACATAAAACATGAAATTGAAAGGAAACTTTTACTTGAATTAAAGGAAAGAGTAGCAAGCTTGAATTAAATTGCATCAAAAGTAACAATCCAAAGGAGTATTTGGATTCTTCTTAGGCTTACAAACCCAAGGCCAAGCATGAAAGTAAATCTAAATCTAGAAAAGAAATTACATCAAAGCTTGAAATTGAATCTAAAACCTAAGAGAGAGAAATTAGATCTTAAAAACTAGAGAGAGGATTTTTAATCCCCAAACCCATGCTTGGGTTGGGAGAAAATGAGAGGTGTTTTTTTTTTTTTTTTTCAAAATGAGAGAAGTCTCCTATTTATACTACATTTAATTGGGTTTAAATGGGCCAAAATTGCTTTTAGAGGATTGAAATTCCCAGGTTTGACTAAGTTTGACCCGGAGGCACCTTCCTAGACCCTTGGCTAGCTTTTTGGAACATTTTGGCTTGATGTGGCTCGACCATGGCGCGATGTGGCTCGGCCATGGCCGAGCCTGGGCGCAGCTGGACGCGCATGGGCGCTGGTGGCCGGCACGCTGAGCGCTGGGCATGGGAATGGGCGCTGGAATGCGCACGCTGCTAGGCGCAGGAGTGGGCACAAGGAAGGGAAAGGGAGGGCACATGCGCGCGGGAGCTACCGAGACTGTCTGCCGAGCGTGTGCGGGCGCTGCGCGCAGGGCTCGGCAGGCGTCGGGCGTCTTCGGCAGGGGGCATGCTGGGCGAGATTCTGGGTGTGACTGACATGCCTTTTCATGTGCCAAGTTGTGTGGCACGGATTTGGGCGTCTTGGGCACGGAAATGGGCCAACATTCCAGAATGTTTTTCCCTTTTTGAGCTTGCTCTTGGCACCAACTTGGGCATGCAAATAGGCACTACTTGGCTTGAACTTTGGCTCTCAATGCCTTGGCCTATAAAATAGGAATTCTTAAATATAAAACCCAAGAATTACACCAAACCTCTAATTAATTGAAGCCATTTAACCCAATTAAATATAAAATTAACAAGAAACACGAAAAACAACAAAAATAACCTAAAAACCTAATTAATCGACTTAAGAAAACGCTAAAATCAATATAAAACCCTAATTAAAAATAGGAGAAAAACACAACAAGTAGAAGCAATAAAACTACCCCACACTTATCGGTTTGTTCGTCCTCGAACAACGAAAAGAATCGAGAGTGCACATGCAATGAACATTGTGTAAAAAGAAAAATCCTTGTACTTATCCTTATTTATATGGTGAAAGTATCAACATAAACTCGCTATTGTCAAGCATTACTCGCATTACTCCTTCTCAAATGCAAGCCAAATCGATGGCTTCCTCACAAATGGAAAATTTTCGAGGGTGTTCGCTCAATCCGCTCAAGTGTTTGATATGGGACGTGTAAACGCTCAAGTCGGACAATGCATGCACTTTGTCAAAATTTTACAAATCGAACTCTCTAAATTGCTCGTAGTACATGATCAAACAAGAATCGAAAGAGGTCTTTATTATGGGTTGTAATGTTGGCTCTTTGGTAAGGTATGGAATATTTGGATATAGTGGCTAACACACGATCAAACGTGATCAATAACACACAAAATCCTACTTTCTAAATCCGAAGCTTATAATCGCTTCACCTTTCCCAATTCACCAAACTCTCAATCGAAACCCTTTCTTCTTTCACACTCTTTCCCGATTTTTATTTCACAACACTTAGAAGCTTTATGAATTTGATTCTTTTACTAAAATTAGCCCTTTTTGAATTAGGAACTTTACATGAACGCACGCTTTATCACTTTTCGTGATTTGTGTTGGAGTATTATTTTTTTCTTCTCCCTTTTTTTTTCTCTTTGTTTTTTTTTGTATAAGCAACTCAAAACCTGAAACCCACAATCGATTTCCCTCACATTTCTCGTCAACTAATCATACACTCCCACCTCACAATTTATGAAGATATAAGAGCTAAAATCGAGCTCGGCTAACAAGAAACGGGACATAGGCTCAAGGGGGCTCGTTTGGGAATTTTAAAGTAGCTTAAATATATGGATATGGCAAGAACAAGGGTGATATATGTGCCTCAAGGTCATTTTCGAATTCAATCATGTACGAGCAAAGTCAAACCGATAAATCACACAAGACTACTCACTAGTTTGCACCGAATTTGGGAGCGAAATCAAAAGAGCTTTTAGAGCGTTGAAATCTTTTCACGAGAAAATGTTGATTATATATATATATAGGCAGTTTTTGGATGAAGCACAAAAATTCAACACCTCACACAAGAGGCCATAAACATGCAAAAACCCAACAAGTAAACTATTCAAACATCCAAGCACGTGGAGTTGTTCAACAATGTAATAAAGACTCAAAAATGACACACAAACCGACTCAACCATATAAATGCCCAAATAGTAAGCGTCACTTCGCCAAGAATGCGTCACTTCGCCAAGGCTCGAGTTAAGAACAACAAATCATGCTTTGTAAAAACCCGGACCCTAAGCACCTACCCACCCCACACTTAAACCATTAATTACCCGCATTTTAATGAAAACCAAGTAAAAGGAGCGGGAATAGAAACTTAACCGAGCGAGTTTTGGTCGAGCTCGCTGGGGTCCACCTAGGCATCTAAGCAATTCAAACAAAAATCGAGCATGGCTAGCATCTTTCGACTTCATAAACACTACCACTTTTATCAATCGTCCAATGGTCGACGTCGGAAAACCAAACCTAGAAAAGAAAATCACACGAAATTAAAACTCAAGAAAATATGTACACAAATTTCAACAAAATATTTTTCGTTTGTTTTTCAAATTTTCAAATTTTTTTTTTTGGATTTTTGAATTTTTGAATGTTTTTGGATTTTTGAATAAAAGAAAGAAAGAAAGAAAGAAATGGAAAGAACTTGGGTTGCCTCCCAAGAAGCGCTTTTTTTACGTCATTAGCTCGACGTACTCCCTTGTGGTCAAGGTGGAAAGATCACGGGAGAGTCCACCAAAACAATCTCCTCTTTGTCGGGAGGAATTGTGGTCTTGAAGTGGTCCGAAACTTCATCTAAGATCCAATAGAAATATTGAGTGGCTAATTTTCTAATCGGGCGAGTAGGAGTTATCGTGGGTAGATCCTCGGGTGGAATTGTTGTTTTGAAGTGACCCGACAACTCATCCCAAAAATAAAAGGAGTAATGGCCGGCTATCTTTTCCAACATGTGGTCGAGCGATGGGGGAGGGAAACGATCGTTCTTGGTAGCCACATTTAACTTTTCAAATTCGATCAACATCCTCCATCCCGTTTTAGCCCTCATGTCTAATAACTCTCCTCCTTCCTCTTGAAGAACCAACGAGCTGCTCGTCTTGGGCACCATGTGAATGGGATTCACCCACTCACTCTCAGTGAGTACGAACATCAAACCTTCCCACAACAATCCCCACATCCCGGCTCTCACCATTACTATACGAGGGTTAACTCCCTCAACAACTCAGGGTTCCCAATCAATCGCATTCTTAAGAACATCAAGCACTTTTACCATCCTCCCTTCTTTTTCTTCACCTTGATTTAAATTTTCCAAGATGGCAATCGGTTTGCTCTCCTCTTCCTCCAAATAAGTATGTGTTAGCTCGAACAAATCACCGATATCTTCAAGGTACTCTTCAAGCTCTTCAATCTTAGAATCATTAACTTCCACCTCCCCCTCTAAAAAGTCATCGTTTCCCTCAACGACACATCGATACTCATCTCCACACAAAACGGGGTCAAATAGAGGCACAACGGACATATCATGTAGAACAAGGGGCTCATCTTCACAACATCCTTCACTATCGATGTTCGGGCCAACCACCTCCTCATTGGTCTTGGCCTCCATATACGCTTCTTCTACTAACTCTTGAAGCATGTCCATGAGTAAGGAATCCGCATGAGCTCGTTTAAGCATATCAATATCGCTTGTGAATTGGTCCATTGTAGCATCAAGAGCATCACACCTAGCATCAAGAGCACCACACTTAGCCTTAAGAGCACCACACTTAGCTATAAGAGCACCACAATTAGTGGTCAACAAATCCAATTCTTCCAAAATGACCAAGAGAGTCGGATCGATAGGTGGAAAAGGAGCATGCAACGGAATATCAAGGGCGGGAGGGGCATTTTGGTCATTGGAGCTTAAACCTCCGAAGTACGCATACGGATCGGGATCATGAGTGCTATTGGTGGCATCAAATGGGGCATAATCAAAATTAGAAGTGAGAGAACCATCATATAGGCCGGGATTCGGGCTCGGCATACTCAGATAATTTTATGGAGCACCATAGCCATACGAGACGGAAGTTGGGGCGTGCATGTTCGGATAGGAATATGGAGCTTACACGTTTGGATAGGAATTTGGAGCTCCATAATCATTCACGCCCGAGAAACTATCAAACCCAACATGGTTTGCACCATGCCCTCCCATGCCGGGTTGCCCATAATCATATCCACCGTTGGCAACGTGGTTTTCACCATGCCCTCCCTCGTTGCCATACCCATTATACAACATCTCATTCCCAACATGGTTTGCACCATGCCCTCCCATGTTGGTAATGTATCCACCATAGTTATAAGAACCTAACATACTACACAAAAAATGTCAAATAACAAAGCAAGCTAAAAACACAAAGAAACAACAGTCAAATCGAATGCCTTAACCAAGCCGAGTCGCAACGGCGCCATTTTGTTAGTAGAGTTTTCGTGTTGTTGAAATGAATCAACGAGTCCATGGCTTGGTATTATTGAAGTATTCAATGTGTTTCAAGATTGAAAAATAAAAGGAAAATGAAAATAAAGAAATTAAACTAGCTAAACTAAACTAGGAATTGAAATTCAAGTGGGTAGAATGCCTCGTCGGATACCTTAACATGAAAATCCAAGCAATTAATGAAAACAAGCAAAAACAAGCATTGTTTCACCAAGTAAAAGCATGCATGCACAAGGTACAACTATGCATAAAAACTCAAATAAAGCAAATTAGCAAAAATTGAAAGCATGTATGTAAAGAGAAAGGAAAGTTAACAACAAAGTTCAAAACTTTAAGGAAAATAACAAGTAACAAATCCTAGATCTAAGATTTAACCTAAAACTATGCATAAAAATAAAAATCAAAATAAAGCATAGGAAAAAACTTGAAATCAAGACGATCCAAGAGCCGATCTATGATCTAGATGTGTCACTCATCTAGATTCCATAGCCAATTCATATGTTTCATCATGAATTCAAGGTGCTAAGACAAAAACCATAAAATGAAGAACAAAGTATGGAAATGAAGAACAAGCATAGAAATAAAACATAAAACATGAAATTGAAAGGAAACTTACTTGAATTAAAGGAATGAGTATCAAGTTTGAATAAAAATGCATCAAAAGTAACAATCCAAAGGAGTATTTGGATTCTTCTTAGGCTTACAAACCCAAGGCCAAGCATGAAAGTAAATCTAAATCTAGAAAAGAAATTACATCAAAACTTGAAATTGAATCTAAAACCTAAGAGAGAGAAATTAGATCTTAAAAACTAGAGAGAGGATTTTTAATCCCAAACCCATGCTTGGGTTGGGAGAAAATGAGAGGTGTTTTTTTTTTTTTTTCAAAATGAGAGAAGTCTCCTATTTATACTACATTTAATTGGGTTTAAATGGGCTAAAATTGCTTTAGAGGCTTGAAATTCCCAGGTTTGACCAAGTTTGACCCGGGGGCACCTTCCTAGACCCTTGGCTAGCTATTTGGCACATTTTGGCTCGATGTGGCTCGGCCATGGCCGAGCCTGGGCGCAAGCTGGACGCGCATGGGCGCTGGCATGGGAATGGCGCGCTGCTTGGGCGCCGGGCTGGGCGCTGGAATGCGCACGCTGCTAGGCGTAGGAATGGGCACGAGGAAGGGAAAGGGCAGGCGCATGCGCGCGGAGCTGCCGAGACTGTGCGCGCGCTGGCGGGCACTGCCTGCCGAGCGTGTGCAGGCGCTGCGCGCAGGGCTCGGCAGGCGCCGGGCGGGCTTCGGCAAGGGGCATACTCGGCGAGATTTTGGGCGTGCCTGGAATGCCTTTTCATGTGCCAAGTGGTGTGGCACGGATTTGGGCGTCTTGGGCACGGAAATGGGCAAACATTTTAGAATGTTTTGCCCTTTTTAAGCTTGCTCTTGGCACCAACTTGGGCATGCAAATAGGCACTACTTGGCTTGAACTCTGGCTCTCAATGCCTTGGCCTATAAAATAGGAATTCTTAAACATAAAAACCTAAGAATTACACCAAACCTCCAATTAATTAAAGCCATTTCACCCAATTAAGTATAAAATTAATAAGAAACACGAAAAATAACAAAAATAAGAAAAACAACCTCAAAACCTAATTAATCGACTTAAAAACCAATAAAATCAATATAAAACCCTAATTAAAAATAGGAGAAAAACACAACAATTGCAAGCAAAATAGTCCCGATGAATGATTCCATCCCACCATCCGATCCGGATTTCTTGTTCTTGAGTCGACATTTGCCAAGTCCACCTCCACCTACTCTTCCGGTCACGTTCCTTGATACGTATGGGGTAGTTGATTTGGTTGTCTCACCGATGGAGGAGGACGTGGTTTCGATTCCGAGTATTTTTACTCCTCTTGACCCCTTACCTTTTACCTCAAAACAATCTTGCGAAGAGTGGGTGTATATGGACTTCATCAAGGCCACGGTCGAACAAATTTGTTTGGAAGATAAGAGCCTTGAGGAGGAGGTTGGCTCGGATATCAATATTGAGGATCGTTTTGAGGATGATGAGCCCCTTATTCTTAATGTGTGTAGACGATTCTCGATGTGTCATTGAGGGCAACGATGACTTTTTAGAGGGAGAGGTAGGGGTTATTGAAGATAGGGTTGGAGAATTTGAAGATTTTCTTGGGGTGGAGGTTAGTGATGCTAAGATTTAAGAGCTTGAAGAGTACCTTGAGGGGATCGGTGATTTGTTCGAGCTAACGCATACTTATTTGGAGGAAGAGGAGAGCAAACCGATTACCATCTTGGAAAATTTGAACCAAGGTGAAGAAGAGAGGATGGGTAAAGTGCTTGATGTTCTTAAGAGTGCTATTGATTGGAGACCGAGAGTGCTTGAGAGAGTGAGCCCGTTGAATTTGATTCTTGATGAAATGGTGAGAGTCGGGATCTGGATATTGTTATTGGAGGGCTTGATGTTTGTGATTTCTAAAAGCGAGTGGGTGAAGCCCATTGACTTGGTACCAAAGACGAGCGGCTTGCTCGTTTTTTAGGAGGAAAAAGGAGGGTTGTTGGCCATGAGGGCTTCAACGGGTTGGAGGATGTTGATCGATTTTAAGAAGTTAAACGTGTCTACCAAGAAAGATCGTTTCCCTCCCCCATTTATCGATCACATGATGGACAAGCTAGCCGACCAATATTCCTTTTGCTTTTTCGATGAGTCGTCGGGGCACTTCAAAACCACCATTCCACCCAAGTACCTAGCTAAGATGAGCTTCAATTTCCCGTTTGGAACTTTTTCTTTTTGGCGGATCTTATTTGAGCTTTACAATGCTCCAAGGACATTCCAAAGAGTGGATCCTCCCGACAAGGAGGAGATTGTGTTGGTGGATCCTCTCGTGATCTTTCCACCTTGACCAAAAGGGAGTACGTCGTGCTAATGACGTAAAACAAGCGCTTCTTGGGAGGCAACCCAAGTTCTTCTCGTTTATTTCTTTTATTTTCTTTCTTTCTTTCTTCTTAAAATGAAAATCCAAAAAATATTTAAAAAATTGAAAACTAAAAAAAAATATTTTCGAGTTGGTCTTTTGGTCCTTTTTTGGTCTTTAGTTTAATTTGTTTGGGTTTATGTAAATATTTTCTTGTGTTTTTGAATTTTATGTGATTTTCTTTTCTAGGTTTGGTTTTTTCGACTTCAACCATTGGGCGATTTGATAAGTTAGTAGCGTTCATGAAGCCGGGAAGATACTAGCCATGCTCGATTTTTGCTTGGATTGCTTAGATGCCTAGGTGGACCCCACCGAGCTCGACCAAAACTCGCTCGGTTAAGGAAGTTTCTATTCCCCCTCCTTTTACTTGGTTTTCATTAAAATGCGGGGTAATGCATGGTTTAAGTGTGGGGTGGGTAGGTGGTTAGGGTCCGCGGTTTTTGTCAAGCATGATTTGTTGTTCTTAACTCGAGCCTTGGCGAAGTGACGCATTCTTGGCGAAGTGACGCTTACTATTTGCGCATTTATATGGTTGAGTCGATTTTTGTGTCTTTTGTGTCTTTATTACATTGTTGAACAACTCCACGTGCTTGGAAGTTTGAATAGTTTACTTGTCGGGTTTTTGCATGTTTATGGCCTCTTGTGTGAGGGGTTGAATTTTTGTTCTTCGTCCAAACCCGCATATATATATATATATATATATATATATATTATATATATATTATATATATATATATATATATATATATATATAATCAACATTTTCTCATGAAACGATTGCAAAGCTCTAAAAGCTCTTTTGATTTTGATCCCAAATTCGGTGCAAACTAGTGAGTAGCCTTGTGTGATTTATCGTCTTACTTGCATTTTTATGGAAATTGCATTGAGGATGTTTGATTTTGCTCGTACATGATTGAATTTGGAAATGACATCGAGGCACATATATCACCCTTGTTCCGGCCATATACATATATTTAAGCTACTTTAAAAATCCCAAACGAGCCCCCTTGAGACTATGTCCCGTTTCTTGTTAGCCGAGCTCGACTTTAGCTCTTGTATCTTCATAAATTGTGAGGTAAGAGTGTATGATTAGTTGACAAGAAATGTGAGGGAAATCGATTGTGGGTTTTGGGTTTTGAGTTGCTTGTACAATAAAAAAAAAGAAAAAAAAAAGGGGAGAAGAAGAAAATACTCCAACACAAATCACGAAAAGTGATAAAGCGTGCGTTCAAGTAAAAAGCCTAATCACAAAGGCTAAGTTTAGTAAAAATAATCAAATTCAAAAAGCTTCTAAGTGTTGTGAAACTAAAGTCGAAAAAGTGTGTAAATATACGAAAGGGCTTTGAATCAAAGTTTGGTGAATTGGGAAGGGTGAATCGATCATAAGCTTCGGGTTTTAGAAATTAGGATTTTGTGTGATAATAAAGACCTCTTTCGATTCTTGTTTGGTCATGTACTACGAGCAATTTTGACCGTCCGATTTGTGAAATCTTGACAAGGTGCATGTATTGACCGACTTGAGCATAAACACGTTGTTATTAAATTTGATTTATTCAATTTAATGGTGCAGAGGAAATTCGTTGTAACGAATTATATAGGCTTATTCTACATATCGTGTAGATGATCATAGCATTTTGAATTTCTCAAATCCAATTATTGGTGATTGAGAAATAATGCTTTGAAGTTGAACGGTTGCTTAAGTGTTTTAAAGTTTATCCCACATTGAATAATATTCAATGTGGAAGGGATTTTAAAAGTGTTTAACTTTTAATGAGTGGACATCAAGTGGGCTAACGGGTATTGGGGGCTTTGTGTGAACAAAGTTTACGTGGGCTCCTGGACTTGGGTTCGCTCTTCCGCCTTAGGCGAAGCCGATGGCGGAGCCGAGCCTGAGCACGGGACTCGGACCTCGGACCTCGGTCCTAGGTCCTGGGCTCTGGGCCTTGGGACTTGGGTCTTGGGTCTTGGGCAATTGGCCTGAATTGGCTTGTCCGATTGAGGTGGTCCGTGGGGGTGTTCTGGTTCGACCCTGATTATATTTTTGAACGAACATGCTCATGACACACGCTTCAAAACGGAAAGCACGCTCCTGACACACGCTCCAATACGGCAAGCACAAGCTTGCACTCTTCTGACGTGCGCAACTGAATGTTCACGTTGAACCTGTCCAGGTTTATGCTGCCAGATGCTGACCAATTTGAACGTCATAAAGCTGCATTTATGGACGTCATAATTGGCTGCGTAACACCTGAAATGAACCCCTGTAAAAGGGTGAGGCTCCTGCATTTGCATGTTCACTTTCCATACGCATGAACACCTGAAATTCAATATAAGAACACCTGAACATCAATTGGATAGCATACTCATATTTTGGATTTCATTTCGTAGCTCAGTTCATTTTTCTTTCAGTTCACCGGAGCCCTGATACTTACGATGCTGTAATATAAGGGACGAAGTCATTTTATCTTTGGGAACATTTTGCCAAAACCGAAGGGCACTACCGTGGCAAAATCGTTTTGCGAAAAGAGAACTTCTCGACTCGACTTTTTATATTTTTCCGTATTATTTTTTTAGTTTTAGTGATTATTATAAATTCCCTGTTTGTGCTCGAATTATTGTATTTATTCCAACAATCGAAAAATGATTTTTTTTATTTGTAATTTTTAATTTTCTGTAATCACTACTGGAAGAATGTCGACCTCTAGCACTCCGACAAGCGACACTACTCCGGCTCTTACCTCCATCATTTCGGCGACGTCCAATGCCCCTGCAGTCACGATCACTTCAACAATTGGCGTGTCTTAGCCAAACATGAACACTACTTAAGCTGAGTTCATTCTCAGCCCAGGAACCCTCGACTTTTTACTCGAGACGCTGACGAGGCGCATGACCCAGTCGAACTCATCCATAGCTTTGGCCTCTGGAACAATCCCTTTTGGGATATGGACTTCGGTCCAAACTTTGTCAGCTTCGGCTGTGACCCATCCCATTTGGATGACGGGAACTTCGGTTCCAAGTTTGTTTGCAACTGCTCCCCAAATAGATTCAACTACTTTGAATACCCATTCAACGGGTTCGATGGGGACTTTTTTACCAACGATGAACACGCCGGTGCACTCCTCACGGATCATGCCCGCGGCGGAGAAGCCTCCAAAATTCAAAGGAGAAGGCTTCAAGAGGTGGCAATAAAAGATGCTGTTCTACCTCACGATGCTTGGCTTCGCTAACTTCGTGAAGGAAGACGAACCACCTACTCCGAACAAGGAAGAGACTAGTTTCCATGTTCACGCTGCCTACGATAATTGGCACAATGGGGACTATCTGTGCAAAGGCTTTATCCTAAGTATCCTAGAAGATAGTTTGAGTAATTTGTACTCGGACGCAAAGACCTCCAAGAATATCTGGGAGGAACTTGAGAAGAAATACAGTTCCGACGAGGCTGAAACTAGGAAATTTGTAGTCACGAACTTCATGGACTACAAGATGATTGATTCTCGCCCGGTTATGGAACAAGTTCAAAAGTTCCAAATGCTGGTGAATGACGTCCACGTCGAGGGGATGATACTTCCTGATACTTTCACGGCTTATGCAATGATTGATAAGCTTCCTCCAAGCTGGAATGACTTCAAGACGTATCTCAAGCACAAGCGAAATGTGATGTCTCTTGAAGATGTTATCCGGAAGGTGAAATTGAGTCCGAAGTTCGAGTTTAGTACAAGAATTCGAAAAGTCCGGACGAACCTCGGGTGAACCTACTTGAACGAGGAGATAACTCGAAGAAGAGGCCGCGTCCTGGCAACTCTAAGCCTAAAGCTCCCTCTTCTAAGAAGTTCGAAGGCAATTATTACGATTGTGGTTATCCTGGACACATGTCTAAGAACTGTTGCAAGCCTAAGCAGAAGAAGGCCAAGCCGAGTGCCCAACTAGCCGAGAGGGAGCTGACTAGTGATGATCTCATTGCGGTCATCACTAAGGAATCTAACATGGTCGAGAACTATGGTCAATGGTTCATCGATTTTGCTGCAACTGCCCATGTGTGTGCAGACCGGAGCTTGTTCTCCAAATACCATCCCTGTGAGGGAAGGAAGCTGAACATGGGAAACCAAGCGTCTTCGCAAGTTGCAGGTGTTGGCTCGGTTGTCCTAAAAATGACCTCTGGCAAGGAGATCACTCTGAATGAGGTGCTGCACGTTCCGGACATCCGAAAGAACTTAGTCTCTGGTTCAATACTAGTTAGTTGTGGCTTTAGACTTGTATTTGAGGCTAATAAGTTTGTATTGTCTAAGTTTGGGACACCTCTAGGTAAGGGTTACCTTACAGATGGTTTGTTCAAACTAAGTGTAATGGCTATACGCCCAAAACCAATCATTAATAAACTTGCTTCTGATTCCTCTTACTTGAATGAGTGATCTAGTTTATGGCATTTTAGACTAGGCCACGTTAATCTAAATGCAATAAAACGTTTGTCAAATCTCAATTTACTTAAGGTAAATGAATTTGTTAATAAAAGTAAGTGTGAAATTTGTGTAGAAGCAAAAATGACTAAATTACCGTTTAAATCGGTAGAAAGGAGCACGRCACCTTTAGAATTAATTCATACGGATGTATGTGACTTAAAGTTTGTGCAAACTAGAGGTGGTAAAAAGTATTTTATTACTTTTATTGACGGTTGTACAAGGTATTGTTACCTTTATCTTTTGAGAGGTAAAGAGGAGGCTATTGAAGATTTCAAGAACTTCAAAAATGAATCCAAAAATCAACTTAACTGCAAAATCAAATCTATCCTAAGCGATAGAGGAGGGGAATACGTAGCTCCATTTGAGGAGTTGTGCAACGAAAGTGGCATAATTCATCAAACTACAGTTCCGTATGCACCTCAATCTAACGGAATTGCAGAACGCAAGAATCGTACTTTGAAAGAGATGATGAATGTGTTGTTGATTAGTTTTGTGTTACCTCAGAACATGTGGGGGGAAGCTGTTTTAACAGCTAACTACATCTTCAATAAAATTCCACTAAAAGGAAGGGACGAAACTCCCTATGATTTTTGGAAAAGAAGGAAACCTTCTTACAAATACCTTAAAGTGTGGGGGTGTTTAGCGAAGGTAGAAGTGCCTCTACCGAAACAAGTGACAATCGGACCCAAAATGGTTGATTGTATTTTTATTGGTTATGCACTGAATAGCAGCGCCTATCGATTTATAATCCATAGGTCGAATGTTCCGGACATGAATGTTAGAACCACTATTGTGTCAAGGAATGATATATTCTTTGAAGATATCTATCCTTGTAAGGATAAAGCTACATCAAGTTCAAACACTGGTAATGCTGAAGGAACTACAAGTCAAGAACTTGTGGGGGTTGAACCTAAGTCTCGTAAACGACCTGGTTCAGAACTTGAAGCTCCAACTCCTAGGAGGAGTACTCGAGCCAAAGTTGCGAAGGATTTAGGTCACGATTATGTGGCTTTCATGTTGGATGAAGAACCAAATTCTTTGAAAGAAGATTTCTCACGGACTGATAGTTCATTTTGGAAGGAAGCTTTTCAGAGCAAAATCGATTCGATCATGCAGAACCATACGTGGATTCTAACTGATTTACCTGAAGGTTGTAAACCTTTAGGAAGTAAATGGATTCTGAAACAAAAGTTCAGAGCTGATGGATCAATCGATAAGTATAAAGCTCGTTTGGTTGTGAAAGGATTTCTCCAAAAGGAGGGATATGATTTCTTTGATACATACTCTCCTGTGACGAGAATTACCTCTATCCGGGTGCTTCTAGCGATTGCTGCTCTGCACAATCTTGAGATTCACCAAATGGATGTAAAAACAATCTTTTTGAATGGCGATTTAAAAGAGGAAATTTATATGGAACAACCTGAAGGTTTTGTAAAACCTGGACAGGAAAGAAATGTGTGCAAACTTGTTAAGTTTTTGTATGGCTTGAAACAAGCACTTTTACAATGGTACTTGAAATTGACGAAGTGATGATGTCAAATGGCTTCAAGATAAACGAGTGCGACAAGTGTGTCTACATTAAGAATACTAATGACAAATTTATTATAGTATGTCTTTATGTAGATGATATGTTAATCATGGGTAGCAACCTATAAGTGATTAACGAGACGAAACTCATGCTAAAAAGGAATTTTGACATGATGGATCTGGGAGTTGCTGACACAATTCTTGGTATAAGAATTATAAGAACTCCAGATGGAATTGTCTTGTCACAATCTCATTACATTGAGAAAGTGATCAAGAAATTCAATGCACACGATAATCTTCCAGCAAAGACAACTATGGAACTTGACGTTCACTTAAGTAAGAACAGAGGTGACCCTGTTGCTCAGAAGGATTATGCTAGTATCATTGGATGTTTGATGTACATCTCCAACTATACAAGACCTGATCTAGCTTGCTCAGTTAACAAACTGAGTCGCTATACAAGCAATCCAAGTAGAGAACACTGGAAAGCGCTTGTGAGAGTTTTGAGATACTTAAAGTATACTCTGAACTTTGGGCTACATTATGGTAGATACCCCAAGGTACTTGAAGGTTACTGTATGTGTTTGTAATGGGGGGAGGAGCTATTTCTTTTAGATCCACTAAACAGACATGTATAGCCCGATCCACCATGGAATCTGAATTTATCTCTTTGGACAAAGCAGGTCAAGAAGCAGAATGGCTTCGTAACTTTTTAGAAGATATTCCATATTGGGAGAAACCCGTGCCGCCGGTTATGCTTCACTGCGATAGTCAAGCTGCTATTGGAAGGGCAAGAAGTGGTTTGTATAATGGTAAGTCTCGACATATTCGTCGGAGACATAACACCGTAAGACATCTGTTATCGAGTGGAATTATCTCAGTTGACTACGTAAGGTCGATAGATAATCTAGCGGATCCATTCACTAAGAACATAGCTCGAGATCAGATGTAAAAGTTGCTAGAAGGAATGGTAGTGAAATCCACATCATAAAGATGATTGTAGTGGAAACCCAACCACGATGAGTGGAGATCCCACAAACTTGGTTCAATGGGAAAACTAAACTATAAAAGTCTGGGAAAGTTAAACTCTACGACCCTATTCCTTAACGACAAAAGTAGAGTTTATAATATGTAAACGTGGTGAGGTTAAATCTCTGATTTTTAATGATTCTTGTGCAGGTCTTTGACTTGAGTATGACAGAACGCTGATTTGAAGAATCACCTATGTAAGCGAGAAGTGAGGGCTGCTTCTACTGAAGCTTATTAATCTAAAGAAGTTGTCCATGGCCAGAAACGGACACAAACATGAGAACGAAAGAATTTTGAGACCTTAGTGGGTTGGTACTATTGTCTAGTATACACAAAGGGGAATAGTTCAAGAATTATGTTCACTAATCCGCCGGTATGCTCGGTAGTATTGACTAAGGAAGGTTCAAGGCCACAAGACACCTATCCCTATTCTATATTGTCTCTTAAGGACTGAGCTATGTATTTGCATACATGCATTTTTCTTTTTGGGTATTCTCACTCATGTGGGGGATTGTTATTAAATTGGATTTATTCAATTTAATGGTGCAGCGGAAATTCGTTGTAATGAATTATATAGTCTTATTCTACATGTCGTGTAGATGATTATAGCATTTTGAATTTCTCAAATCCAATTAGTGGTGAGTGAGAAATAATGCTTTGAAGTTGAACGGTTGCTTAAGTGTTTTAAAGTTTATCCCACATTGAATAATATTCAACGTGGAAGGGAGTTTAAAAGTGTTTCACTTGTAATGAGTGGACATCAAGTGGGCTAGCAGGTATTGTGGGCTTTGTGTGAACAAAGTTTACGCGGGCTCCTGGACTTGGGTTCGCCCATCCGCCTTCGGCGAAGCCGATGGTGGAGCCGAGTGGATCCGAGCCCGATCCCGGTCCCGGACCCGGACCTCGGACCTCGGTCCTCGGTCCTGGGCTCTGGGCCTTGGGACTTGGGACTTTGGGTCTTGGGTCTTGGGTCTTGGGCAATTAGTCCGAATTGGCTGGTCCGTGGGGGTGTTCTGGTTCAACCCTGATTATATTTTTGAACGAACACGCTCCTGACACACGCTTCAAAACGGAAAGCATGCTCCTGACATACTCTCCAATACGGCAAGCACACGCTTGCACTCTTCTAACGTGCGCAACTGAATGTTCACACTGAACCTGTCCAGGTTCATGCTGCCAGATGCTTACCAATTTGAACGTCATAAAGCTGCATTTATGGACGTCATAATTGGCTGCGTAACACCTGAAATAAACCCCTATAAAAGGGTGAGGCTCCTGCATTTGCATGTTCACTTTCCATACGCATGAACACCTGAAATTCAATATAAGAACACCTGAACATCAATTGGATATCATACTCATATTTTGCATTTCATTTTGTAGCTCAGTTCATTTTTCTTTCAGTTCGCCGAAGCCCTAATACTTACGGTGCTGTAATATCAGGGACGAAGTCGTTTTATCTTTTTGGGAACGTTTTGCCAAAACCGAAGGGCACTACCGGGGCAAAATCATTTTGCGGAAAGAGAACTTCTCGACTCGACTTTTTATATTTTTCAGTATTATTTCTTTAGTTTTAGTGATTATTACAAATTCCCTGTTTGTGCTCGAATTATTGTAATTATTCCAACACACGTCCTATATACACTTGAGCGAATTGAGCGAATACCCTCAAATTTCCATTTGTGAGGAAGTCATCGATTTAACTTGCATTTGAGAAAGAGTAATACGAGCCATGATTGACGATAGCGAGTCTATGTTGATACTATCATCACATTAAAAAGGATAAGCACAAGGACTTTTTTTTTTACATAATGTTCAATGCATATACATTCTCGATTCTTTTCGTTGTTCGAGGACGAACAAACCAATAAGTGTGGGGTAGTTGTTTTGCATGTAATTTTTGTGTTTTTATCGTATTTTTAATTAGAATTTTATATTGGTTTTAGCGGTTTTTATGTCGATTAATTAGGTTTTTAAGTTGTTTTTCTAGTTTTGTTGTTTTTTTCGTATTTCTTGTTAATTTTATATTTAATTGGGTTAAATGGCTTCAATTAATTGGAGGTTTGGTGTAATTCTTGGGTTTTGATATTTAAAATTCTTATTTAATAGGTGGCTTAATGATTTTAATTCAAGCTAAAGCATGGAAGCCAAAAATCCAAGCCTAGCCTTGCCTATTTGCATGCCCACATCGGTGCCAAGATGCTCCAAAATGGGCAAACGTTCTGGAATGGTGGCCTAGCCTTGCCCAAATTCATGCCTAAGGCCTAACAGCCCTGTAGGCAGCACTCTAGGTGGCCCAGAATGGCGCCTAGCAGCACCCTAGGCGCAAAAGCAGGCCAGCGCCCAGCTCCAAGCCTAGGCCAGCACCCAGCTCCCAGCCTACTCCTCTCCAGCGCCCAGAATGGTGCCTAACTCCTTGCCCACTCTTGCCTAGATGAGCGCCTAGCTCCTTGCCAAGAATGGTGCCTAGCTCCCTTCCCACTCTTGCCTAAATGAGAGCCCACTCCAGCGCCTCCACTCCATGCCATTTCTCACGCCACCCTCAGCCCAAGGACGTCCCAGCCAGCCCCAGCACACCAAGGCTCGCTCAAACCGATCCACCTTGAGCCCAGATTGAGCCACCTTTAGCCATGGTCGAGCCACCTTGAGCCAAATCAAGCTAAAATGTCCAAAAAGCCCAATTTGGCCCATTTAACTCTATTTAAACCCAATTAAAATTAGTATAAAAAGAATACAACTCTCATTTTGTAAAAAAAAAACACTCCCCTCCCAACCCTAACTTGGGTTTGGGATCAAAATTACTCTCAAGCTATTGGATAATTTTCTCTCTTAGGTTTTAGATTCAATTTCAAGCTTTGATATAATTTCTTGTCTAGATTTAGATTTACTTTCAAGCTTGGCCTTGGGTTTGTAAACCTAAGAAGAATCGAAATACTCCTTTGGATTGTTACTTTTGATGCAATTACATTCAAACTTTGTTTCATTTTCTTAATGCAAGTAAGTTTCCTTTCAATTTCATGTTTTATGCTTTAATTCCATGCTTGTTCTTCAATTCCATGCTTTGTTCTTCATTTTATGCTTTTTGTCTTATCACCTTGAATTCATGTTAGATCTTAATAATTGGATATAGAATCTAGATTAGTGACACATCTAGATCATAGATCGAGTCTTAGATCTTCTTGATTTCAAGTTTTTCCTATGCTTTTATTTTGGTTTTTATTTCATGCATAGTTTGAGGTTAAATCTAAGATCTACTCTTTGTTGCTTCTTATTTTCCTTAAAGTTTTAAACTTTGACGTCAATTTTCATTGCTCTTTCCATTCATTATTTCAATTTTTACTTATTTGCATTATTTGGGATTTTATGCATAGTTGTACCTTGTGCATGCATGCTTGTACTTGGTGAAACATTGCATTTTCTTGCTTATTTTCATTATTGCTTTGCATTTTCATATTGAGTCATACGGCGAGGCATCCGACCAATATGAAATTTCAATTCCTAGGATAGTTTAGCTAGTTTAATTGCTTTATTTTAATTTTTCTTAATTTTTCCAAACTTGAAACACATTGAATTCTACAAACGAATCGATTTCCGATAATACCAAGCCATGAACCCGTTGATATATTTCAACACCACGAAAACTCTTCTAACAAGTGAAGAGAATATTGAAGCTCGATTGAAGTGTGAAGAATCTTTTGAAAGTGCTAAATGTAGTGTTATACTTGAAGTCGGCCCCATTTACTTTGATGACTGTGTTGATCCATCGTTCAATGGTGTTATTCAAAATCCTCAAAGTTGTCTTGAGAAAGGTAAGCGGAATAAAAGGGAGAAGAGTGTACTTGAGAAGAAGCGCAACCAAGGAAAAGGAAAATAAAATCTAGCGCAAATTTCCGAGTCACAAACTAAAAAGGCCGTAGAAAGTCTACAGGTGTAACGCCCCGATTTCACTTTAGTCAAAATAGGATTTATATTTAAGAAAAGTATGACGAAACCTTGGCGTCACAATAAATGTCAAGACTTTCAAACTTTACGCAGCGAGAATAATCATAATATAAATAACCAAATCACCATCAAAGGAAATTTTTAATTAAAAACGCATTTTTATGTCTAGTTCAACTTTTATTTAAAACAATGAAACAAGTTTGAAAAAAAAAAAACCAACATTTACATTTTTATTCCTCTACTCGTCTCCCATCCGATCGACATCTTCGTTCATACTTGAAAAAAAAATATCGTTGATTTGGGATGAGCTCAACGTACTCAATAGTTACACCGACTTAACCAATGCAAAATCATACAACTCACTAAGAATGCTATTTAAACGAATTTATAATTCGTTTTCAAATAAAATTATATTATCAATTTCTAAGAAATTAATATAATTATTTAGTAATTTAATTATTTATTTAAATTACTATTAAGTCGTTTATGAAATAATTTCGATTTCTAAAATTATTATAATTTATCTATATTATAGTTATTTTTATTAAAATACTATTGGGATCGTTCA
>BMAC01000072.1:1703385-1747626 GCA_014905375.1 Phtheirospermum japonicum
TTTCTCCGTCGCCCGCCCTCGCCGGTTGCAGCCAAAACACCAACCCAATGCCGCCATGGTTCAGTCGCCGGCGACGATTGAGGAAGAAAGAGGCTCTGGCCGAGTTACTTTGGGGGTTGTCAAAAATATAAAAAAAAAACTGCAGATGGTTTGTCTTGGTTTATAAACCAAACAAGAGTTTATTTTTGGAAAGTTAGGGCTAAGGTTTAGTGGACTCGGGCTAGCTATTGGGTTCGTTTCCAAATCCAAAATGAATAATCGATCCAATAAACGACTTAAGTTTTAAAACAAATAACTCCGTTGACAACCCAATTATTAAAATAACTATAATATAAATTATAATAATTTTAGAAGTCGAAATTATTTCATAGACGACTCAATAGTAATTTAAATAAATAATTACATTACTAAATAATTATAATATTTTCTTAGAAATTGATAATATATTTTTATTTGAAAACGAACTATAAATTCGCTTAATTAGAGTTCTTAGATTATTTAAAACTAAAATAGGAAGTCGTATTATGGCGACGAGCTTGGGACTAGAATTATATTTTTAATGCATGATGATAATTAAATAAATAAATACTGTATTGGATGTATGGATGTTACAACAGGTCTTTTTTGTGTAATTTATATATTATTTTTCTGTAATGTCTTTTTTTTTTTTCATTCTGTACTATTTTTTTAGGATGGTATTTATACATTTGCAGGAGATGGTTATGTTGTGTATCCGAGTGTTGGTCCAGCTTCGAGTTCAAATTTTCGTAGTTGTTAGTCCAAATACGAGTTCAAAGCTTATTACCACATTCTTTAAGTTGTAGTTCTTCTAGTTTAAAGTCAATTGATAGTTAAGTTTTTTTCATATATGACGTAAAAGAGAGATGGCTATGTTTTCTTAATTGTCCAATTGTATTTATTATTATTTTTTGACTGGTATTTTTTATTCGATCTATTTTTATTGTAATCGCAATGATTGTTTTTTTTATGAAAAGGTTATATGTTTGTTCGTGAGTTTTGGTTAATTTAACCTCGTTTTAATTTTATTGTGAAAACAAACTATAGGGTTTTTTTCTTACTCTCGGAGATTTTTTGAATCTGTTGATGTGTTTGTTTTGTTGTGATGATTTTTTTTAAAGTTATATGTGATGATATGTGAAATTGATGTACGATGATATGTATCTGTTAAATAGGATGATATCTATCATATATTTGTTAGAATTTATTTTAACAAATAAATGGCCGGTGATTGAAATGTGTAGATGGCGTGTGATGATATGTGAAAGGTGTATTTGATTATGTGTGGCTAGTATATGGGATGATATGTGGCTGTTATATTGATGATATGTGGTTATATGTGGTTGGTGTATATGATGATATGTGGTTGGTGTATGTGATGATATGTGGCTGGTGTATAAAATGATATGTGATAGGTTTAAGTTTTCCATATTAAGGTTTAGTTTTCTATTTTAGGGTTTTAGTTTTAGTATTTAATTTTTTCAGATAATATGTGGCTCGTATATGTGACGATATATGTGCTGGTGTATGTGATGATATGTGGCTGGTAATTGCAATGATATGTGACAGAGATTCGGGATTTAAAGTTCAATTTTCCATTTTAGGGTTAAGTTTTCTAGTTTAGGGTTTTAGGTTTTTAGGACTTGATTTTTTGTGATGATATGTGGCTCGTAGTTTGATGATATATGTGTGAAATATATGATGATATGTAGATCTAATATGTGATGATATGTTGAATTTATATGTGATGATATGTAAAATAAATGAAAATTTTGATATGAGTATATCACATGACATAACTTATGGTGAACACTTTCTCACTCTGTCCATCATGTTTAATTGGTAAACTTAAAAATACAACAACATTATATACGTAACATGCACTTAGCATTACAACTATATAAAAATCTATTTCCAATCTCATAAAAAAGAATAAGAAACTTATAAATTAGAAACTAACATATAATATCTCTTCGCAATTCCAAATTATCATATAATACTAAAATTCTCAAGCATTTTAAGCAGCAAATCTAACAACCACATACACTTTGTAGAACTAAATAGTGTGCCATTTCTAACGCCTCAACCTCGTACCATTAATGTAAAGCATGAACTAAATCATAAACAATAGAAACCAGAATATTTTTCAACACCTCAACCTTGCTACATGAAACAGAGTTCACAAGATTTATATAATATTTTTTTTACTCTTCAATTGGTGGAATATCACTACAGCAAACAAACCACACGTCCCACATCTTTCAAAACTTGTTTCTTCACTGTATTCTCCTCCATCATTATGATTGCTGAACAATATTTTGCTCTCAATGTCTTCAACAAATCATTGCCCTATTGAAAAAATATACCATAAAAATAAATAAATATCAATAAATACAAAGAAAATAATTATAAACTTCTAATTAAACTTACTTACATTGTCTTTACTAAAACCTGCATTCCATCCATCCACGTCCAACTTCCCCTTATATGTTTCTATATGTCTCATGCAATAACTTCCATAATCATCAAAATTATTTGCTGATCTCCATGGCATTTCGACAATTGATTGCGAAAAATTTTCCACATTCACATTCTTCTTCAAATTGTTGATTTCCAAATATCTGTTGAATGCTGATGCCTGAGAGAATTGAATATAATGAGATACAATTAGTACATGAAGATTTTTTATTTTTTTGTGAGATGAATGTTTAATTATTGTTGTAGATTACTTATAATTTTTTTGGGGCCACTGTCGTAATGAATTGCAATACTTGTGCATTGTGCAAGTGGTCTGTTGTCAATTATTTGTAGTGCATGGTGTTTGAAATTGAAGCAAAAAGTCCAATAATGACGATCTTTCAATACAGCAAAAAAGACCTATCATTTTAGATACTGTTAGAACATTATAATGTATATTCAACAAATATTTATATAAATAAAGACATACACACAAACACACACACACACACACACACTTACTAGATCTGTATCATTAATATCGACATTGCCCATTATGCTGAGCTCATTATCAAGCATATTAATGAAAGATATATAATTTTATCGAGTACTTACATGAGTCATTGTAGAGAAAAACACTCTTTTTGTTTCTCCTGGTGATCTCCTCTTATTATAAATAGGGAAAAAGATTATTTGCCACCTGTACTTGTAGCGTTTTTATGGTTTGCAATAATAGAAACGAGTCTCACCTCCAGTAGGGCAAAATAACTCTGGCCAACAACAATACCAAGCTTCACAACAATAGAAACGAGTCTCACCTCCACTAAATCCCGATGAAAAAGTTACATCTGTGGCAACAGAGGCATGAGATTGAAACCTTATGCAATCAAGAAGAGACTCTTTGCACCATCGAGGAAAATAATATTACAAAGAATCAACTGGATAAGTTGGAAATGACGGTGGGATGAATCTCCGCATCATTATAAAAATGTGGATCCGACCCCGAAAAATTTCCCAGTCAACCCGAACAATCAATGGCGATACATGTACTTCGGGGAGGGAAGATGGTTGATAACAAGATCGGGGAGCTGGAAGAAAAAGAAGCAACCACTAACGTGCCACCTTTTAACAGCAAAAAGGTGGCGATTGGGGGGATTCAAAAGTCCCAAATCCGATACGTCCTAGGTTCCACCACCGGGATCTTTCCACCCAAGGAAGACGATTCGAGAAAGGAAGGTACAACAAAGACATCTGGTCAGATAAGCAAAGAGTCCGACCGGATTGGAGGACAAAAGGAATCATCCAACCGTATTTACAGGGAGAACCGATCGGATCTCGGAAAAATCAATTCATCCGACCGGATAGACAGTAATATCCGATCGGACAACCAGACAGAAGCTTCATCCGACCAAATGAGGACTTGTATCCGGCTACATACCATTCTTGAGATGGGCAATTCTAGCGTTTCCAAGCCACAACGAGTCATACATGAACCCGCGCCATTCCAAAATCTCCTTAAGCCGACAAAGGAGAACAATAAATTCATGGAACTTTATAACATGCTGAAGAACATGAACTTCAACATTCCACTTCTTGACGTGATCAAAGCAATGCCAGCTTACGTCAAATTTATCAAGGAACCCCCATAAAAAAAGCGACATCTAGAAAGAAATGAGTGGGTGGTGTTATGGAAAGAAGTGAGTGCCATATGTCACTAGCCACTACCACCGAAAGTGAGCAATCCAGTGAGTTTTTGCATCATGATAACTCTCAGTGATGGACAAAAAGCACGAGGAATGCTTGATTTAGGGGAAGGGATCAACTTGATGCCCTATGCCCTTAACAAACAGTTCAATCTTGGGGAGATGAAAGAAAAAAGCATACGACTTCAACTAGCCGACCGTTCGGTAAGATATCCATTGGGAGTGGTCGAAGATATTTTGGTAGAAGTCGGCTCTTTAGTGGTCCCCATGGACTTTGTGATACTGGACATTGGGGAGGTGGCCAAATCAAGTAAGGAGCACAATATTCTTTTGGGTAGACCATTCATGGCAACATCACATACCATGATCGACGTGTGACGAGGAAGAATGACCCTTTTTGTATTTGACGAATCAGTTACATTTTCACTCAGAGACATCTAGAATGTCCCATCACCTTTGTTGGGCCCTGATTGCTCTTATCATGATCCTGTGGACCAATGTGTGAGTGAATTATTCGGTGTCGTACCTTTAGAAGATTTGAACGTCGAGGACGAAGAATTTGATTCGCGTGCGGAGGGGGTAGTCGATCTATGTATGATTGAGGAAGAAGATATGGGCGAAACGTCCATTGGCCCAGTACTAGGACCTAAAGTGGAATTTAAGCCACTTCCGAGTCACCTCAAATATGTCTTTGTTGAGGCCAACGAGAGGAAACCCGTGATAATTTTTGCGGAGTTAGTGGAGAATGAAGAAAAAGAGTTGATCGAGGTGCTCAGAAAGTACAAGCAAGCCATTGGTTGGAGTAGCGGAGAAATTAAAGGAATAAGACCATTCACATGCATGCACCGGATCGAGTTATTGGTTGAAGAAGGAGCAAAGCCGATAAGAGATGGACAAAAAAGTTTGAACCCTACACTCATGGAGGTAGTCAAGAAAGAAATTTTCAAACTCATTGACGAGGGAGTCATCTACCCCGTGGAAGATAGTGAATGGGTTAGCCTAGTGCACGTCGTTCCGAAGAAAGTAGGCATTACAATTGTAGAAAATGATAAGGTAGAAGTCGTTCTAACGCGCCTAACCACTGAGTGACCATGTGCATCGATTACCAAAAACCCAATGACGTGGCGAGGAAGGACCACTTTCCACCACCATTCATGGATCAATTGCTCGACAAGCTAGCGGGACACGAATACTATTGATTTCAGGATGGCCTCTCGGGGTATTACCAAATAGCGATAGCTCCGGAAGATCAAAAGAGGATGACATTCATATGCCCTTTTGGCACGTATGCATACCGAAGGATGCCGTTCGGCTTGTGCAATGCCCCATCGACTTTCCAAAGATGCATGCTCTCATTCTTAAGCGAGTTCATTGACGACTTTCTCGAAGTCTTCATGGATGACTTTTCGGTATATGGCTCATCCTTCTCTAATTGCTTAAATAATTTGTCTAAAGTGCTTGAGCGATGTGTTAAGTCTTGTCTAACCTTGAGTTGGGAAAAATTGAATTTTATGGTTAAAAGTGGGAATGTACTTGGTCATGTGGTGTCGAACAAGGGGCTGCAAGTCGATAAAGCTAAGATAGATGTTATTGAAACCCTTCTTACCCCTAGATATGTTAAAGGAATTAGAAGCTTTATGGGACACGCGGGTTTTTATCGGTATTTTATAAAAGATTTTTCCAAAATTTGCAGCTCGTTGTGTAAATTGTTGAGTAAAGATGATCCCTTTGAGTTTGATGATGAATGTCTTAATGCTTTTAATGTCTTGAAAGAAAAACTCACACATGCACCTGTTGTTGTTGCACCTAATTGTCCCTTCTGTTTGAAATTATGTGTGATGCGTCGAACAATGCGATGGGGGCTTCTTTGAGGCAACGTGTTGATAAGTTGCTAAGGGTCATCTACTATGCTAGTTTCATGTTAAATAGCGCCCAACGCAATTATACTACTACTGAACGTGAACTATTTTCTGTTGTGTTTTCATTAGATAAGTTTTGTTCTTATATTATTGGTTCAAAAATTATTGTGCATAGGGATCATGCATCTTTATGCCACCTATTCGCAAAAATCTAAAGTAAGCCTAGGTTGATTCGTTGGATTCCCCTTTTTCAAGAATTTGACGTTGAGACTAGGGATAGAAAAGGGTGAAAAAATGTTGTGGCCAATCATTTGTCTCGCTTGTTAGTAGATAGTTAATCTAGCAAGAATAACTTTGTTGATGACATTTTTACTTATGAGGATGCTAACGCTAACGCTATCGATAACATTGTTGATCATTGGTACGCTGATTTTTTTAATTACCTTGCATTAAATATTATCCTTAATCACCTTTCCCCCCAATAAAGGAAGAGTTTTTTGGTTCAAATGCAGGAGATTCTTTTGGGATGACCCGTACTTGTACAAACGTTGTAAGGATGGACTTTATCAGAGGTGCATCCTGGACGAAGAGAAGATTGACATTATGAGATTTTTCCACAATGAGGGAGGCTATTTAGGGGGCTAAAACATGGCATTCAAGGTCCTAATCTGGATTCTATTGGCCCTCACTATTCCACGATGCGTACCAGTATTGCAAGACATGTGACAACTGTCAACGATCAGGCACAATAGGGCAGAAGGATGAGATGCTGTTGGTGCCAAATCAAGTTATCGAGAACTTTGATGTGTGGGGCATCGATTTCATGGCCCCATTACCAAACAGCGGAGAGTATGAGTACATACTCGTCGGAGTCGACTATGCGTCAATGTGGGTGGAGGCGATTCCCACCCGAAAAGCTAATTCAGATGTCATGCTCAAATTCATCCAAGAAAACATTTTCAGCCATTTTGGAGTACCAAGGACGATAATAATTGACGGTGGCAGCCATTTTTGCAATCGTGTATTGGACCAATTGATGAGAAAATATAGAGTGCGGCACAAGGTAGCGACTCCGTACCAACCACAAACATCAAGACAAGTGGAGGCGAGTAACCGATAAATTAAAGCTATTTTGGAGAAGACGGTGAAACCAAACCGCAAAGATTGGGAGACAAAGTTGGTGGATGCATTGTGGTCATATCGAATGGCCCACAAGATGGTTTTGGGCATGAACCCGTTTCGGCTAGTGTACGGAAAAGTTTGCCACCTTCCGGTTGAATTAGAGCAAAAGGTGAAACGGGCCGCACGAACATTGAACAGGAATCTCAACGAAGCAGGGGAGTATGATAAGTTGGAGTTGAGCGAGTTGGAGGAGGTTCGTAATGATTCTTATGAGATGGCCTAGACGATCAAATAAAAAATGAAGGAAAAGCATGACAAGAAGCTCGTTCCAAAAGATTTTGAGGCTGGGAAGTAGCCTTACTTTTCAACTCCCATTGCAAACTCTCCCGAAAAGCTCATGTCCAAGTGGAGTGTCCAGTACCTGATCACAGATATCAATGAGTTTGGAGCTATCCCGTTGTACGACGAGAAAAGCGACTCCAATTTTCAAGTCCACAGGCATCGTGTGAAGTTGTATCATGGAGGACCCATTCCAACGAACGATCATAAGTGGTGCTAGTGAACGACCCACCTCGAGACTCATGAATTTAAACGAGGTATTGTCGAGCAAAAGACATTAAAAGTTGCACTTCTTGGGAGGTAACCTTAGTTTTCATCGTTTTTGTCCATTGTTTTGTTTGATTTTTTGTTTTTCTCCTTAGTCTTGTACATATTCTTGCGTGTTCAATTTTATTTGGATATATGTGATAAATGGTGTTAAGTGTACAGGAACTGATCGAGCAACCCCAAAAAATCCGATCGGATAGGATAAGAATCCGGTCGGACAAAACCTACTGGAGAAGCATCTGGTCGGACTAGCCATTTGGAGAATCATCCGACCGGATAGATGCAGATCTCCGGTCCGACCAAGTATACTGCCTCACCATCCGACTGGATGAGAGAAAGAGTCCGGACGGATTAGCTTTTGAGAATCATCCGACCGGATGACCTATCAGTTCGACCGGATGTCGCTGCTGATTTATATAGGTCGAATGATTTTGGAGGAAAATTTTGGGAAGTTATTCCCACAAGGTAATTCTGTCCTGGTAAGAATCTTGGTAAATATTGATTGTCTTATGGAGTCCTTTTCTTTTGGAAATTCTAATTTAATTAGGAAAGTCTTACTAAATCCCACCCTTCATTGGGTTAAGAAAGATCTTAGGATTCCTATTATTCCAAGCCTTTGATACATATATAAACCTTCCCTGGGAACTATATTTCTTTGTACATTCTTCAAGCCCGTTCCACGATTTGATCACCCCCGATACCAATTTAGTTTTCCTTACACCTTGCAAGCAAAGATGAAGCGCAACAGGCCATCACCTGTGGGATTGGAGCATGGGTGGATGAGAATACAAGAGCATGAAGAGGCCATGGAAGAGCTGTAGAGTCAATTGGACGAAGCTAAAGAGAAGTTTCAAGATCTGACCTCTAAGAATGATGACTTTTTATTGTGAGAAATGTCGCTTGTTCTTGATATTATCAAACTAGAGGAGTACTTAGCAGAGGCGGATGCCACAATTATCAAGCTCACTACAGATATGAAGAAGCTTAATTATTTGATTTATGGTTCTAAACCACCCTCAAAACGCTAGTTCTGAGAATCCTAATGATGCACTCGATGGAACACCCTTGAACGCTAGTTCTGAAGACTCCGATGATTATTAGATTAGTTCGTTCTAATTAGCATGTTTATTTCGTTTGTTTTTGAGACTTGGGTTTGTTTATTTTGGTTATTTTGATTTTTTTTTACTATTTTTGTTTTTCTCACGAATTGAAATAACAATGACTCTGCGTTCGTACTATGCAATGCTTTCATTATTTTACACTTCGGGAGTTTTGCAGGCCCAAACGCACACACACACACACACACACACATATATATATATATTAAAAAAAGGCTGAGAAAATCCGTTGGTAGGACGATCCGACCGGATTAGAACAGGTGTCCGGTCGGACAAAAATAAACTGCCTTACCATCTAACCGGATTGGAGCAATGTCCGGCTGGATTAGCTTCTTGGAGGACAATCCGACCGGATGAGTGGTGATATCCCACCGGATGTAACACTCTGGAGGACCATCCGACCAGATGACATCTACATCCAATCAGGGCGATCCGACTGGATTAGAACAGGTGTCCGTTCGGATAAAAAAAATTCCCTTACCATCAGACCGGATTGGAGCAATGTCCAGCTGGATTAGATTCTTGGAGGAAAATCTGACCGGACGAGTGGTGATATCCGATCGGATGAAACACACTTGAGGACCATCCGACCAGATGACATCTACATCCGATCGGACGACTCTGCATTTATAAAACCCGCCCTCCCCCAGTTGATTCATTTTCAGTCGAAAAATCTAAAACTTTCTCTCTCAAATCTCTTGCAGCCAAAAGCACGAATCAACACTCCACGAATCACAGGAACTCGCCAAGAAACACACATCTGACTGGAGAATCCAATTGCAACAATTGCATCTTTCCAGAAGAATCGAGGCCCCAAACCCAAGTTCTCGCCAAAATGTGGGAGACGCCCATTTTCACGTCCACGAGGTAAAATAGCTTGAAAACGCAACTTCATTGAACTGTTTGGGAGTTTATTTTTAGGGTTTTCATAAGAGGTTGTTGATTTCGAGAGATTGAGGTCGATTTTGAGGATTGTGTTTGAGTCGCACATAAGGTGTTTGACGATTTGCGCGAAAGAGATTGTTGGCCTAGTTTCAAAGTTTTCTGAATTCATAATGGTTTCCGGACCGCGTTCCAAGAGGGGGAACAATAAGGACAAGGGGTTTAGCCGGGGGAAAGGACCGAGTGATACAAGAGGAGGATTGGTGCCATTCACCTTAGTGGACGAAAGGGAGGTTAAACTATATAAGTCGTTGATCACGCAAGATGTCTACGCCCCTCGACAAATCGACATGGAATTTTGGACGAGGAAGGACGAATAAGGGGATAAGATGTCTAGAAATTTTATGGAGGGAATCAAGGCGCTCGATTTGGTGATGTGGGCCGACATCAAAGAACCTGGGTACCGATCACTCATGCTCGAGTTCTTCACGACCTACCAACCCGTGGCCGATGATTCTTTCGACTGTATGCTCCGTGACTGTCCACTCCAAACCACCAAAGCTGACCTAGACATTATTTTCAGCATACATCACAAGACTAATGAGTAAGTACCGCATGAGAAGTACGACAAAAATGCATGGTGGGCCCAACTCACTGGACCATTGCCAGAGGCCGGATGCCGTTTTAATTCTACCTCACTAAGATTAAACTCCAAGTATTTGATTTACAAGTTCCTCGTCCAAGTGTTTTTGGGAAAGGAGGATCTTACGAGGATGTCGTCAGCCGAGCTTCGAGCACTTTGGATCACGTACCACCGGGGTGACGCGAACCTCTACCCCCTCTTAATGGCCACAACGAAAGGAAATTGGCAAAGCTAAAACTGGGCACATTCATCACTGAGCTCGCCCGGTACCACGGTTATGACCCCTACGACGATAATGTCACATACCCGAGTGTGCCAATGAAATTCGATAGTCGGACGTATAATGGGTAAAGTGTTATTATTCTAAATTTCATGACATCTTCGGACAGGGATGTCACCAACAAAGAGACCGACAATGATGAAGAGACCGAAAAAGTGGAAGATGGTAATGGAAGAGATAGAAACATGGGTTTATAGAGCTACGAGCACGGTGACTATGGATAGGGACTCGGGTATGGTGGCGGCTATAGCGGAGGCTATGTGGGTGGGGGGGGGGGGGGGGGGGAGGGGGGTACTACGAACGGTGGTAGTACCTACGAGAGCGGAGGGACTGATTTTCAGTATTACTCTGATGCGTAGTGGAGGCAAAAGCAAGACTTCCAGAAGAACATGATGGAGCAAATGATGCAACTGAGCCTCAATCAGGATAGTTATGCGAGAGATGCTCAACAGGATGCTTGGGAAGCGCGCAAGGAGGCATGAGCCTGATGCGAGGAATCCAAGTCATTTCAGAGTACTCTGGCAATATTGGACGCCAACATGGCCGAGACAAATCAAAACCTCGCTCGTCTGAACGTCAACGCCGAGTCTAACCACGACTACCTCGTCTCCATCGACGGACGTTGTATGCGGCTCGAGCAGTGCTACCCACCTCTCCCTCCGGATGACATAGACCAGTAGGCGGGCCCATGCCCCAATTTGTATCGATTTCTATCCAAACTTTTATTCTTCATTTTTAAATGTTGTGTTTCTATTTGACTTTTCTATTTTTGGTGGTGTGCTTGAGTGTCTGTATTAACTATTTGACTTGATTATTCGCATGTTATTTGTTTAGACTTTTCCTGCTCCCTTATGATTGATTCGTGCGATATCAACCAGGACATTGCATATTTTTGTGTAGGGGGGGAGATGTGGTCGGATTGGTACAGGTAACCGGTCGGATTTCATTTTTGCAACATCATCTGACCGGATGTGTGCAGGTAACCGGTCGGATTCCTTGTTAGTATTTTCATCTGACCGGATTAGAACAGGTGTCCGGTCGGACAAAACAAACTGTAGTACCATCCGACCGGATTGTGGTGAAACCTTCTATTCTCATTTTATGCGTGCATAGTTCGAGTCATTTCGCTCAAATAGTTATGTTTGAGTCTTTATTTTGTGTCAACGTACGTCAAAATCATTCCCTTGCTTATTTGTGTTTGTACTGGCTTGCCTGTCAGAATTACGTTTTGCATGAATTGTCATGAGATTCTTATGAGCTTATTTAATGGCAAATTTGTTTATTCAAAACCTACTTATATATTTATTTAAAACAACACTTAGAAGTTAGCAATTTCGTGAATATTTTAAAAACTCGATCACCTTTCTTTCAAAAGTTTGAATAAATCTCTAGTAAGGAGCCTTGTGCGTTTCTCAACATTTCACGTTTTGATTCGATAAGTGTTTTGAGAAGTCTCTAAAAGTCGCATGTGTACATCTAGTTTTGGAAATGACGATAGACACATATAAAACCCCGATTCTGGCCATATTCAGAAATAAAATCCACAATAAATTTCCAATAAGCCTCTTTGAGCCTTTGTCCCGTCTCCTTGTTAACCACGAGCATAATTATAGCTCTTATTTCATTCAAGTTTGTGTGGTGAGAGTTTACTTATAATTGGTCTCTTGAGATTGACGATTGCTAGGATGAAATTAGTGGCGTTTGTAAATTAGTAGCATTTATTAAATATATATATAGGGTAAAAGATTATATGCATCCTGTACTATACGCATTTTTTGGGTTTGCATCCTAACATTTTTATTGTAATTTAACCCATCTTGTACTATACAAAATTTTGAAAGTGCATCCTGTACTATACAAAATTTAGAAAAAACTAGTTTTATTAAATAAAAACTAGGATTTATTAAATAAATATGCAAACCATATTTTATCATAACGTTTACCAAAATTAGTTTAATTAAATAAATAAAATTTATTATTTATTAAATAATAAATTCGGTGAGTTTGCATATTTAATAAAATATGTCGGAACTAGTTTAAATAAATAATAAATTCGCCGGAACTCTCCTAAAGTATACGGGTTTGAAAACATGCAACCTCACTCGCGAGACTAGATGAGTTTCGGCGAGTTGGGGCAAATTGGTTGGTTGGAGGATGCACTTTCAGAATTTTGTGAAGTACAAGATGCATTAAATTACAAAAAAAACGTTAGATTGCAAACCCAAAAGGCGCGTATAGTACAGGATGGTTACAATCTTTTTCCCAATATATATATATATATATATATATATATATTATAGTATATATATATATATATATACATACACACACACACACACAACACACACCACACACACACACATATATATTATATATATATATATATACACCACATATATATAATTAAGGGTGCTTAAGTTCATAAGAGGCATCCATATGTTAAGAATAAAGCCTATTTATAAGGCGAGTGCGAATTCGTAGTTCGGGTTTTGGGTTAAGAAAAAACTTAAATTATAAAAGGTTGAAAATAACGTTACATGGTTGTTTTGGGAGGAATGAGGAGCAGAATTCTGCTCTATGCTTTAAATGTTTGATTGAGTGATTTATTGATTACGTTTGTTTGCAAGTTAGCCACACATCTTTATATATGACATACCTTACCAAAGAGCCTACATTAAAACCCTAGAAAAGTCCCAATCCGATTCTTGACTAAATGTGCACACATATGCGATTTACGAGTCTTTGATTTTCACGAGTCTTTAAATGCATGTTTATGATGATTCGAGCGGTATACACTTACTTTTTAAAAAACACGAGCGAATGAGTACACCGTGATATATTTCCATTCTGTGAGGAGGTCGTTTAAGCTTCTCCTCTATAGTCAATAGAAGAGGGGATGCACTACCTTCCAATGCCGCAACGGCGTTCTTCCTTACCTGGACACCAGGCGCATTCTTTTGATTTCAAGGCGAAAAGTTAACATGACCTTAGCTTAAGAGATTTTGACAAAAGTGTTTATATTTTCAAAACTATATTTTATGCACAACATGACTCTTTGATCCAACTACTTTCATAGTTACTTGGTTTTGATTCTTTCGTTTGTTCGAGGACGAACAAACCAATAAAGTGGGGGGTGGTTGATTTGTACGTATTTGTCATGTTTTTGTACATATTTCGAGTCATGTTTGAGTCTTTTTGTTATCTTTTTCATGGTTAAGATTAGGCTATTTTGCATAGTTTTTCATTCTACAACTTTTTACTTAACTTTCTGATTTTTCGATCATTAATTGGTCCTTTTGAGATGACTTTTGTGTTTTCTCATGCAGCTAGAGCGCTTTGAGAATCCGGGAGATGAGAAAGAGAAAGTCAGTGGCCAAAAGTAGCCACAAGGACACTTATCCGGTCGGATGGTTCTGACATCCGACCAGATTGATCTTCTAAACTCGCACCGATCGGATGACCTGGCGGATAAACCTACTGGACTAACATCCGGTCGGATGGATCTAACATCCGACTGGATTGAGCTGGCAAGAAACCCCCATCTGGTCGGATACTTCTGACCATCTGGCCGGATGCAGGCATTAAAACTCGGATTTTGAGAAGATTTTTCAGTTACACTGGGCATTGATGGGGGTTTGGAATCTACAAAAGACCAGGGATTGTCAGATATGAAGCATCATCCTTTGAAGAGAGATCTGACACATCTCTCTTACCATCGTTATAGAGTGAACAATTCGTTAGAGCCCTCCTGAAAATGATATAAACCATTCGATGTTCGTTGTTGATCTTTCATCACGGGAATTCGGAGTTCGTGACAAGCTTCCAGTTTTATTGTAGAGCTTTTTTTCTCCGGAATCGCTAGGAGATAGCATAGCTTTCATCATTCTAGTTGATCGTATTTTCATCCAAATTCAGTATTCTCTAAACTCTATTTCTAATTAGTAGTTTGGAAACTTTCATTGGTATTTCTTGTTTGGAAATTGAGTATTGGAACAGTGTGTTTGAATCCTTTGTGAATGATTTGAGTTATATGTTGAGACTTGAGTTGGTTGAATTAGTTATTTAAATCTTGCTTTTCTTTGGTTGTTGGTTTGGAATTTGATCTTATTAGAATCATAGTTGGTAATTGCACTCCAAGTGTTTGATGATATGTTCTGTGTTTTCTTTGTAGTTTGGATCTCTTGCTAAAGTGTTTAAGTAGTTTGCTAATCGTTTGTTAGATTATTGCAAAGAGATTGGCCACTCTTGTTGCAAGATCAGTTTCAAATTTAGTTCGTGCTATTCCACAACTCAAACCCTCTTCAATTGTGTGTTTAATATTAGAATTGATTTTCTTTATAATAAACTTTTTCAATTCCGAATTTTCCACACCTCGAGATAATTGACTCGGTTTTAACTTGCCAGTCTACTGCGCCCCATTCTCTTACGGGCAAACTTGTTTTCAAAACATAGACGCGCATTTTTTAACTTGATTTTTAATTTTAAAAGAAAAAATGTTCGACTCATACACCGCATAAGTACTTCATTTTTTTCACTACTCTACACCCCCTTTGGTCACTGTCGTCATTGCCCATCGACCCAGATTCCACCATTGAGGAGGAGGAGGAGGAGGAGGAGAAGACGAAGAAGAAGAAGAAGAAGAAGAAGAAGAAGAAGAAGAAGAAGAAGAAGAAGAAGAAGAAGAAGAAGAAGAAGAAGAAGAAGAAGAAGAAGAAGAAGAAGAAGAAGGGGCGTTCGGATCCGAACACCATGAGGCATATTCGTATTTGACTTCCTAAGCGCGATGTAGGGCATTCAGAAATATGATATGAATGCAAAAATTTCCTTTTTTTAAATTTCTTTATTATGTGTTAGTGGAGGTGGAAATTATATATGGTGGGTTTCGAGCTTGAGGGACAACAATTAGGATGAGTGGAGGTGAGTTTACGAAACGACATGAAAGATGGAGATTTTCGAAGTTAAGGGGAAGACGACCATGAAAGGTGGAGGTTTTTTAGCTTGGGATGGAAATAATAATAAACAAGTTTGAGCGGTGACCATGGCAACATATTGTTATACGTGCGTGGACTTTCTTAGGGTAGTTGAGGGAATTGATTTTTTTTTTAATGTTATTAAACTTACGGAATATCGGTCACATTTATAAAATCTCAATTTACAACCATAAACCACCTAATGTGTCTCACTTTCATTTTGCGTATCATTATCTATATTTTCAATATTTACAAATTTTATTCAATATTTTATTTAAATATTTAAGACAATATTTAATATAATCATTTTAATATATAATTTATCTATTTTTATTTATTGATATAATTTAATAACTATACAATGTATTATATTTCAAGCATAGTTTTTTTAAACGATAATTATAATGCACGGTTATTTATAACTACGGGTGGTGGAAGAAAGAAAAAGGCCAGATTGTCTGCCCCGTCTGCTCCTCCGGATCTATGCCCATCTCCCCAAGTCAATGAGGGGGGTTCTCACCAGGAACCTATCACTGTGGAGAACTATGAGGATATTGTCTTCAGTGGTCCTCGTCCTCAACCAACTTCTCATGGGTACGACTATTCGGGGTGTTATGCTCCGAATACCGCTGGGGAATTGTTTGCGGGGTACCTTTTTTCTGAATTCTCGGAGAGCATGGCTCATATTTTGAGCCCAGGTCTGAATGATTGGGTTTCTAGTTTTGATGGGGACATCCAGGTCGGATTTGAAGAGATGAATCTTTTCCGGGCCTTTGGTTCGATGAAGTAGGCGCATCGGAGTTTTTCTGAACATTGGAGGGATCACGATCGGCTTCAACGGGACCTTGCTGTTCTTCAAGATACTTATGATCAATACACCACTCTTATCCTTGATCGCGACTCTTGGGTGTCCAAGGTTGGAAGGCGGAGCAGTCCACCGAAGCGGCGTTTAGTGCGACTCAGCGGACCTTTTGCGACTTGGAAGACTTGAAGGTCCAGCATGCTGAGATGGTCCAGCGCCATGCCAACCTTGTTAACGCTTTCTCCCAAGAGTTGGAGGAGACATTCGCAAGGGGGAAAGTCGTTGGAGTTGAGAAGGGGAGAATTATAGGTGCTGAAGAGTACAAGACCGAGACCCTCGGGCTGATGATGAGTTCCTCCTACTTGTACACCATGGAGGAAGCCCTCCAAATGCTGAAGAATGGGGCCTCGATCGCTGATTTTGAGAGGCATATTGCCGAGAAGATGGTTGAGTACGGCCTGGGGGGCAGCGAGGATGACATGGATGCTGATGGTGATGAGCAGGGGGATGATGATGAGGATGGTGGCGATTAGTTTGTATTTTTCTAACTTGGTTGCTTTTGTTCCTTTCTTCGCATGTCACTTTTGGGCAGTCGACTTTGATGTATTTGAATCTCTTAAGTTTGAATAAAATCTGAATGAATTTTACTGGTCGGTCAACCTTTTCCTTAGAAAGTTTTACCTTCGGTTTGTCTTCGAGTAACTTTTCTTTTTTGTGTTTTCAGCTTGGGAACTTAGATATGTTCTCATATTGCCTTTTTTTTATCCGAGGTTGAAATTTTGAGCTCGGCACTTTGAGCTCGAAATTTTTCTAAAATGCTCTTTTTGGTGTGCCGACTCAATTTGAACTTCATGTTTTGAGTTCAGCACTTTGAGCTCAGTTTTTCTAAAACTTGCTTTTTTTTTGGCGTGCCGCTCAATTTGAACCTAATATTTTGAGCTCGGCACTTTGAGATCGAAATTTTTCTAAAACTTGATCTTTTTGGAGTGCCAGCTCAATTTGGACTTCATGTTTTGAACCAGGCACTTTGAGCTCGGAATTTTTGACTTCGTGTTGCCTCTACCGATATAATTAGTCGGTTTGGTGTCGACGAGCTCAGCCGTCATTTTGGAGCTCGGAATTTGGAGCTTATTGAGTTCGCTTTTGTGCTGTGTTTGGTTTCATTGCCAGCTCAACATTTAGTGAGTTCGCTTTTGTGCTGTGTGGCTTTCATTGCCAGCTTGACATTTTAGCTCTGTTTTTATTTTTGAGTGGCTCTTTGCCTTAAGATTCTTCTTTTGAGTATTTATATGGTGTTTTGAGTTGGCTTGTATTTTCGTGAGATCATCACTTTTAATACTTCTCTTAGTTAGTTAAGTTGTTGTGCTGGGATTTTTATGGGTGAGGTCGACCTGATGAGGTTTGCCCATCACTCTTTTGCTTGACCTGATTGAGTCAAACTAGGCTATGTTAGTGAGGTTGGCTTCATGAGTCCGGCATCCGCACTCTTTTATTGTCGACCTTGTTGGTCTCTATTCAAAATGAGGAAAAGAACTGAGTACTTTATTGATAAAATTTCTTTAAGTACACGACATTCCAGGGATGTGCGAATTCCTTTCCATCTAAATATTCTAAATGGTAAGCCCCATGCTGGAGGACTTCTGATACTCTGAATGGTACCTCCCATTTTGGTTTGAGGGGACCTTGATTTGGTCCGAAAATGTGTTTGAGGACTAGGTTACCAACTTTGAAGGTTCTGGCCTTCACTATCGAGTGGTAGTAGTGTTCACTTCTTTGCTTGTAGATCGCATTTTTCAGTTCGACATCCATTCTTCTTTCCTCAAGGAGGTCGAGTGCGGATCGACACACCAAGTTATTCTTCTCTTCCTCGAAGTATGCTATTCGGTAGGATGGTGTTCCGATCTCAACTGGTATAACCGCTTTCGATCCGAAGGCCATTGGGAATGGGGTTTCGTTGGTGGACAAGCGGTGTGTTGTTCTGTACGACCATAAGACGCCAGGCAACTCTTATGGCCAACTACCTTTCAGATCTTCCAACTTCTTTTTTAATGTATACTTGAGGATTTTGTTGACCGCTTCAACTTGTCCATTCGATTGAGGGTGGTATGGTGCAAAGATTTTTTTTTGATATTCAGCTCCCCGCAAAATGTCTTAAACCTTTTGCTGTCGAACTGATTGCCATTGTCAAATACTATCGAGAGTGGCACAACGAATCTACATATTCTTGACTTCCAAACAAAATTGATGATCTTCTGGTTGGTTATGGATGCCATCGGCTCGACTTCTGCCCATTTGGTAAAGTAGTCCACCGCAACTACTGCGTATTTCACTCCTCCTTTGCCCTTCGGTAGTGGACCAATCAGGTCAATTCCCCATTTAGCGAACAAGCATGGCGAATATATAGAATTGAGGGTTTATGTGGGAGAGTTGATCTGGGGTGCAAACACTTGGAATTTTTCGCATTTTTTGACCTTCTCTATCGTATCTTTTTATAGGTCGGCCAATAGTACCCTTACCGAATAAGCTTGTGAGCCAATGATTGTCCTCCAGCGTGGTTTCCAGAGATACCCTCGTGTACCTCTCTCAATGCGTCTTCAGCATCCTATTCATTCAAACAACGGAGTAGGGGAATGGATTACCCCCTCTTGTATAATAGCCCATCCACAATGGTGAACCGCGCTGACTTTGTTCATATTGATCGTGCTTCAGCTCGGTCTTCTAGGAGCACTCCTTCATTCAAGTAAAGTAGAAAGGGTTTCATCAAGTTCCCCTTTTGAGTTTGATTTTCTCTCTGGTCAGCTTGGTTAACCGAATATGCAGTGGCAGCGTCTAGCACGGTTGTTGAGTGGTGGATGACTGGCATTGTGTCCAGCTCTTCAACGCCTAGACTTGATGCCAATTTTGAAAAGAAGTCTGCTGGAACGTTGTGGTTTCGTGTAACGTGGATGATCTCGGCTTCAAATTTAGCTAGGTGTGCTTTAATGAGTTCGAGGTATAGTGCCATCCTGGGCTCCTTGGTCTCGTACTCCCTGTTATTCTGATTCACCACTAATTGGGAGTCGCTCTCTATTTTTAAATTTCTGATCACCATTGAGGCAGCTGTTTTGAGACCAGCTAGGAGGGCTTCGTACTCAGCTTCATTATTAGTCAAAGGGAACTGGAAGTGTACGGCTGAGCAAAAAGGCTTCTTTTCAGGACTCACCAATATGATCCCAGCTCCATCTCGGCCAGTTGTCGACGACCCATCAACGTACATGCTTCTTTTATGAGTTTTGATTTTTTGATAAAATAATTTATATGCAGCAAATAAACTTATCATTTCAGTTATTTTAAACTAGATTTAGTTTTATTTTCAATGTATCAAAAACATGTAAAAAGTATCATTGAACATGTTAAAAGTATCACAAAACACATCGAAAGTATCAGAAAATAGGATTAAAGTATTATATTTGTTTGGTATTTTTAAAATTTTCCTGTTTCACATTATGTATTAGAAAATACATTTAAAGTATTAGAAAACAAATCTAAAATATTACATGTGGTCGGATACATTTATGTGTTATGGTTTGTGTTTTATTGATTCTTAGTGGTGTATAAGGTTCATTGGATCGGTATTATCGGAATTCGATTGTTTGTGTGAATCAATGTGATGTTAGCTTTTGGAATATAAATGAAAATGAGAAACTATGAAAAATAAACTAACTAGGAAATGTAAAATGCAAGTTGGTCGGATGCCTCGAGCGTGTGCCGAAATTGAAAGTGCAAAGCAATAATGAAATCAAACAAGTACAATCAATGTTTCACCAAGTATAACTAAAGCAACCTAAGGTACAACTATGCTTGCATGAACATAAAAATCTAAATAATGCAAATTAACAAAAATTGCAAGCACCAATAGAAGGAGCAATAAAAGTTGACGTGAAAGTTTAAATATTTTTGAAAAATAACAAGAAACGAAGAGTAGATCTCAGATTTAACACTAAACAATGCATGAAAATTAAATTCAAAATAAAGCATATGAAATACTAAAAAAAAAAAACGATCAAGGACTTGATCTATGATCTAGATGTGTCACTCAACTAGATTCCATAGACGATTCACAAGATCTAACAATTAATCTATGAGCTAAGGCAAAATTCATAAAATGAAGAACAAGTATGAAAATGAAGAACAAGTATGAAATTAAAGGAAAGCTTACTTGAATTAAAGAGAATACAAAAGGTTGAATGAAATTACAATCAAATTAAAATCCAAGGGAGTACTTGAATTCTTATTGGGCTTACAAATCCAAGGAAATGCTTGAAATTAAAATCTAAGAATTAGAGAGAGAAAATAAATTCAAACTCATGCAAGAGTTGGGAGAATGAGTGATCTTTTACAAAAATGAGAGTTGTCTTCTATATATAATAGGTTTTAATTAGGGTTTAATGGGCCAAATTAGCCTTTAACGCTTAAATTTCCCGGGTTTGATCAATGTTGACCCAGAATTATACCTTGGCTTGAGTTTGGGCGAGGAACTTGGCGTGGTTATGGGCGCAAGGGAGCTTTGAAAGGACATTGGCAAGGCTTGGAGATGGCAAGTGCCTTGGCGAGGCGTTGGCAGCTTTGGGCGCTGGAGATGGCGAGTCCCTTGTCGAAGCGTTGGTAGCCTTGGGTGCTTGAGATGGCGAGTGCCTGGGCGAGCGCGTTGGCAGCCTTGGGCGCTGGAGATGGCAAGTGCCTAGACGAGCGCGCTGGCTGGGGTATTGGAACGCCATGGTATTCCTTGCCTTGCGCCATGCCTTGGCGCAAGTTTTGGCTACAATTTGGCATGAGCCATCAAGCTTGGCATGGATTTTGTCAATGCATGGCTTGGGGTGGCTACCATTCCAGAATGTTTGCTCCTTTTTGGAGCCTCTCTTCGCGTCAAGTTTGGCTTGGAGTTTGGCGTGCCTTGGCTAGTATTTTGGCCTGCTTTTATCTATGAAAATAGGGATTTGAACATAAAAACCAAAGAATTTCACCAAACCTCAAATTAATTGAATCTATTTAACAAAAATTAAATATAAAATGAAAAAGAAACACAAAAAACACTAAAACAAGAAAAATAACTTAGAAAACCTAACTAATCGATTCAAAAACTACTAAAAAGAATATATGAAACCCCTATTAAAAATACGAGAAAAACACCACAATTACATGCAAAACAACCACCCCACACTTATTGGTTTGTTCGTCCTCGAACAACGAAAAGAATTGAGAATGTATATGCACTGAACATTATGCAAAAAGAAAAATCCTTGTGCGTATCCTATTTAATATGATGAACGTATCAACATAAACTCGTTATCGTCAAGCATTGCTCGTATTAATCTTTGTCAAATGAAAACCAAATCGATGACTTCCTCACAAATTGAGTTTTGAGGGCATTCGCTCAAGTGTCTGTTACATGGTACATGTATACACTCAAGTCGGACAATGCATGCACCTTGTCAAGATTTCACAAATTGGAAACTCAAAATCACCCGTTGTACATGATCAAACAAGAATCGAAAGAGGTCTTTATTTTGGGTTGTAATGTGGCTCTTTGGTAAGGTATGGAATATTTCGATATAGTTTCTAACCCATGATCAAATGTGGTCAATAACACACGATCAAACGTGGTCAATAATACACACAACCCTAACTTCTAGAACCCGAAGCTTATGATCGCTTCACCATTCCAAATCTACCAAACTCTCAATCGAAACTCTTTCGTATACCCACACGCTTTTCCGACTTTATTTCACAACACTTAGAAACTTTTTGAATTTGCTTCTTTTTACTAAACTTAGCCTTTTTGAAGTAGGCTTTTCACTCGAACGCACGCTTTATCACTTTTCGTGATTTGTGTTCGAGCTTTGTTCTTTTTTTTTTGTATATAAGTAACTCAAAACCCAAAACCCACAATTAATTTCCCTCACATTTTTAGCCAACTAACAACATACACTCTCATCTCACAATATATAAAGATACAAGAGCTAAAATCGAGCTCGGCAAACAAGAAATGGGGTATAGGCTCAAGGGGGCTCATATGGGATTTTTAAGTAGCTTATATATATTTAGATATGGACGGAATAAGGGTGCTATATGTTCCTCGAGTTCATTCCCAAATTCAATCATGTACGAGCAAAATCAAGCCACCTCAATGCAATTTTCATAAAAATGCAAGCTAAACCGATAATTCTCACAATGTTACTCACTAGTTTGCACCGGGTTTTGGAAACAAAATAAAAAGATCTTTTAGAGCTTTGCAATCTTTTCACGAGCAAAGGTTGATTTTTTATATATAGGCGGATTTTGGACGAAGCACAAAAATTCAACTCCTCACACAAGAGGGCATAAACATGTAAAAACCTGACAAGTAAACTATTCAAACCTACAAGCAAGTGGTGATTGTTCAACAATGTAATAAAGACACAAAAGACATAAAAACGACTCAACCATATAAATGCGCAATTAGTAAGCGTCACTTCGCCAAGAATGCGTCACTTCGCCAAGGATCGAGGTAAGAAAGACAAATCATGTTTGTGACACCCGGGCACTAACCACTTACCTACCCCACACTTAAACCATGCGATGCCCATAATGCATTTTAATGAAAATCAAGTAAAAGGAGGGTGAGATAGAAGCTTCCTCAACTGAGCGAGTTTGGGTCGAGTGATTAGCGCAGATTTGTCCTTATTTTTATTAGTATTTTAGTTCTTTTTTATCTTTGTTTTTGATATAAGTTGGATGATTTAAACTTAATTCCGTATATTTATACTTCTATCTTATTTTATTGTATTTTGATCGTAATTGATGAGAATAGGTGATTATTCGTTGTTTTTCACCTTACAACTAAGTAACCGGAAGATTTTAACGCGTAAATAGATGGATTTCAATGTTCAAAAGTGGAGAACGAGCTTTCCGGTGAACGAGTAGCATAAAGATCGAGAAAATGAGATGTACTCTCAGTAGCGTCGATCGACGTGAGCGTCGACGTAGATCCTACCCACGACAGTCGACACTAGGTCGACGCCAAGCTGACGTAACTCTCTGAAGCATCGATCCATGAACGCGTCAGTCGATGCCCCCGCCCAATCAACCAAGCGTATAAGCAGCATTGACGCCGAGCCCTTGTCCGCGTCGGTCGACGCGAAGTCGGCTTGACTGCCCAGAAATGCATTTTTAGGTTTTACTGTGCGCCAAGACATGCTATATCTATAAATAACCTTCATATTTCAGATTTTTAAAGGAGAGACAACTACCTAGGGTTAGAGAGCACAGAAATAACACATCTACACATTTCGTTACGAAGATAGAGATCGTGATTGAAGATTCAAGTTCCTTACGTTCAAGATTCATTTCAAATCAAGATCTTCGTTCCAAACTCCGGATTCGCTGGAGATTTTTATCGCTTTTACTAGTTTCAATAAGTCTTCTAAACTCTTATTTACTTTCTTAGTTAATTCTAGGGTTAGATAATTAGTTCTCAATTTATTTCATGCTTGGATTTTGGATATTTGATTCATCTAGTTTATTATATTCATGTTCTTAGTTTCGTTACTGCGTTTTACTGCTAGTTTAATCATTTCTTAGTTCTTGGGGTTAAGTAGTTTAATTATTGTTCTTAGTAGGTAATCTAATTTAAGATAATTAGTTTAATTATTTTTAAATTTAATATTGCTTTAGTTTATTATGATCAAATCAATTTCTTCAAAAAACCCCAGTTTGTAAGTATTATTCATTTATGTGTGATTGAGAAAAAAACATCTAAGAGACCGAACATTTGTCCTCGAGCGAATTGACTTGAGTTAAACTCACCACCCTACAAGTTCCTCGTACTCTTGCGAGCAAGCTTGCGTGTTTAAAAATTAAATATCTTAAAAAGGGGTGCACAAAGTTTGGATCAAAAATTTAGCGTCGTTGCCGGGGAACAAAGAGTAAGAATTAAGTATGTTTTTCATTTTATTTTCTATTTTGTCGTTATTTGTATAATTGCACTTTGTTTGGATTTTTGCCACTTGGTACGTTGATTTGTTGTTGAGTTTATTCAAGGTAGACGATCACTTCAACGCGATCTTGAACGATTTATTGACAACATCCATCGTTCAAATCCACCGAGACCAAGGCCCCTTTTCATTCCTGAGAGCGTTTCTTCTATAGCTACTGATTTTGTTTGCGACGATATCCCTGAGGCAATGTTAGGAGCACAATCAATCCGAATCGGTGATTCCCCACCAAGATCACCACCACATCACAATTGAAATGGGTATGGCAGTGAACCAATCATTATGCAAGGACAACCACAACCCCGAGCCTACTGGGCTAATTATCAGCAAAACGTGGAGAACATGAGACGAGATGAGGGGAGAAACGAAGGATTTAACCAACAACATAACGACGAACTAAATCGCCAACTTAACAACGTAGTCGATCATCCACCCAACATGGAGAATATAAGATAAAATGAAGAGAGGAGCAACAATGCTAATCGTCGACACAACATCGAGAACTTGGCATTAAGGAATGACGATTTTCATCAACATAATGATTATATCAACAATCATAGAAGGGTAGATGATTGATTGGCAAATCAGAACCATGCCAACGAACAAGACCATTTTGAAAGGAGATACGAGCACGAAAATGATTATGAAATAAACACATATGACAACCGTTACGAAAGAGCTAATTACCAAGTTAGAGAACCAAGGGGAGATAGAGCACCAAGAAAACATGATTTGGCGCGTCCGAAGGTTGTACCTTTTAGGTCCGCTATTGTTCTTGGACCAACCGCAAGGGAAGTGGAGATTTGACAACATCAACTTAATTTACTCTCGACTTTCCATGGAGGTGCCCATGAAGACCCTTTCGCGTTTTTGAACTATTTTGTTGAAACGTGGGAGCGTTACAAGACGCGTTTGCAAGCTTGCCCCAACCAAAACTACTCTCCAGAGGTGACTAACCAATTTTCTTAGATGGATTGTTGGACCATGGAAAAAGAGAATTTGAGATAGCGGTAGGAGGTGATTTCGGAGATTTAACGACCTCGAGGCAAGACGAGTGTTGGAGAAGCAAAGCGAGAAATCTAGACAAACCAACTCTCAGCCTCGTAAATTAAAAGATAATGAGATATACATCCCCGATGCCGATTTAGATGACGGCAAATTAGTCATGGGAAAGTGCGAGGAGATATTTGATGAGAAATTGGAAGCTTGGAAGGTTGCTGCGACGTGTCACCAATGCGGATCTCACGAACATTTAGCCGACATGATCCCACTCAACAGTGAACAACACGAAGATGTTAACGCCCTCTAGAATTTTTCTAATCAGGGGCAGCAACCCGCTAAGAGATTCAACGCGCAACGTGATTTTCCCCTTTTCAAGTGAGGCCCCGGAAACCCAAATTATATGCTACCCGATCCGCAATACCCACCACCACAAGCGCAAGGAACACCTCAAAATAATTTCCAAACGCAAGGGCAGGTGTCTACTACAGTTCAAACTAATGATCAGCTATTGGTTTGGCAGCAGAATCAAGTTGCCGAGACTATTAAAAATAGGTATGGCCTCGTGCAAGTTCGAAATGATATAGATGAAATGAAAAAGGTTATTCTTGATACTGCAGCTGGGTAAAGGAAACTAGAAACAACAATAGGACAAATATCGACCCACCTAGTTGGACTCTCAAACGAGAAAGGTAAACTTCCAAGCCAAGCAGAACAGGCGTCGGCGGTTCATGTCTTTCGCAGTGGAAAGAAGATCGATAATGGAGTAGTTGACCGAGATGATGAGTTCGAGGTCGAGGATAAAAAGGCGATGATTTTAAACTAGTAGATCAGCTGTATAAATCCTCTAATCGATATGTTCCCGGATCCATTCAAGGGACAATTTCGAATAACGCCCTTGGCAAAGACGATGTTCCTAAACCATCACCGCCAAAGAAATTAACGACACCGATCATGGATCATGGAAGTGACCGCGGTTTTCATGGAACTATATAACCTATTGAAAAACATCAATATTAACTTACCACTTTTGTTGGTAATCAAAACAATGCCCGCCTATGTGAGATTTTTCAAAGAATTTACTTTAAAGGAGAGACGCTTGGCGAAAAATCAAGGAACGCAATCCTGTAAGTTTTTGCATCACTATTCCTTGTCTAATGGACAAAAAGAAAATGTAATATTAGATCTTGGAGGAGTTAATCTAATGGCTTATTCACTTTATCGAGAATTTGATCTTGGACCACTGAAGTCAATGACCATGCGACTACAATTTTCCGATCGCTCAATTCGGCTACATTTGGGGATGGTTGAGGATGTTTTAGTGCAAGTTGGAGAGCTAGTAATTCTGGTTGACTTTTTGATTTTGGACGTTGTCGAAGTGCCGGTTGCGAGCACGAAGCATACTATTTTATTGGGGCAACCGTTTATGTCTACCACCCATACTTTTATTGATGTTCATAAAGGAAGAATGACGATGACCGTTTTAGGCGAATCAGTGACGTTTTCTCTAAAACATATTCAAAACACTCCTACCCCTGCCATGGTAGATGATTGTTCATTCTTTGATCTCGTTGCTTCATGCATCCACGAGCTAAAAGGAGTCGTGGTTGTGGACGAATTAGGCGATGGGGACGAGCCGGATTTCCAAGGAAGGAGGGGAATACACTAGAAGTTGACTTAAGTGAGGAGTACAATGAGTTTGATGACGAGAAGCATTTGAGTGGGGAAGATTTAATCGAGTTACTGGGTATTGACATAAACGATATTATTCAAGAATTTCAAGACTAATTGGATGTGAAGAATAAGGCTCCTAAATTTGGGAAAAAGGTAGAGTTGGAGCCACTAACAAATCATTCGAAGTACGTTTCCCTGACCATTACAAAAATTTTAAACTTGCAATGAACAAGAGCAAGGCATATGACAATGATTGGACGAGGGAGAAGAAGAAATCGAAAGAGGTTCGCACTGATCGATGGATTCTCGACGCTTTAGTTTGAGAATCCGTCTCCGCAAGAGTACGGAGCCGGTTGTAGGGCGGCGAGTTCTTCCCGAGTCGTGTCTCTCAAGGATGGATGTTATCGGCTTATCGGTGTCTTATTTGCCCTTATCGTCGAATGAAATTAAACTAATCTAAACTAGGAAAGCAGTAGTCATTGATTTGGTTTGAGTTTTTATAACTAAACTTAAATTGAAATAGAAGTTTTGAAAGCATTAAAATACGAAAAGGAAATTAAAACTTATTTAAAATGATTAATCTAAACAACACAAATTAAACCTAATTTGAAAAGAAACTTAATTCAGCTAAACTATTCAACTAAGAAAACTTATAATTTGAATTAAGGAAAAAAGAGGGAAAATCAAAGTCTTACTATTTGAAAGAGTCAACAACATTAATTTAGTAAAAATCAAGGCTTTAAGAAGGAAGATCTTATAAAAGCTTCTAAAAAGTTGAGAAATTAGGCTAAACAAGTAAACAACTTAAAAGCATAAGTTCAAAAGCTCAAAAGCTATAAAATGAAAAGAAAGAAAATTTGAGAATCTAAACAACAACTAAACTATGATCCACACATCAAAACAAGGATTAAAGCAATACCATTAAAACAAAACAAGTTAAATAGAGAAATACTACCAAATGCTTGATTCCACAAAAGCTTAAAAAGGAAAGCTTGATCGTCAACAATGGCTACATCAACTTGAGCTTCTTGCTAACTAAAGAAACTAACTAATTTTTACTAATTAACTAGAATTTTAATGATAAAAAATAGAAAGGAAAATTTTTGTCTATGGGTTGAAGGAGCTCTCCTGTGAAGAAAAGGTCCCTCTGCAAGTTGCCTCTGATTGGAAAAGACGTTGCGTATTTCATCCATCACACAGGGGCAAAATCATCCAAAAGTATTGAAAAATCTGCTTTTCAGTCGATCGACTGTAAAAGAGTCGATCGATAGGCAGTCGATCGGTCATGTCGGCAGTCGATCAACTGCTCTGTCCAAAACGGCCAAAGTCCCTGGAATCCATTCGATCTTGGGGTTCCAGTCGATCGACTAGAAGGGCAGTCGATCGACTGAACTTCCAGTCGGTCGACTGGATTGCTGCACTCGGCTCGATTCCTCGTTCTCTTCACGTCCGCCGGTTTATCGAACCTCGTTCGCTGTGAATCCTTACCTGTCCATACGATCCTGAGTCGAGTGAAAATGGTACCAAACGAGTGCGAGCCCCGCTTGGACGTCCTGTGGCCAAGAAAAACGAAAGAGTAAAAGAAACTACAAAAACTCATAAAAAACGTACAAAAACTAAGAGAACCTAGAACTAACAAAAAACGGCCAACTCAACTCCTAAAATACCTAAAAGCAAGTGAAACACACGCAACGTGATGCAAAAACGGTACCAAAAATATGTACTAAAATATGCAAATCACGCACCAAGGAAGTTATAAACTCACAGTATAAGGTTGGTCAATTAGTGTTGTATAATCATAACCGCAAGTTTGATCCAACCAATCTCGAGGCCGAATGGAGTGGACCGTTTTTAGTTAAAGAATTAGATGAATATGGAGTAGCCACTCTATACGATGAGCGTAACAAGACAAATTTCCAAGTTCACAAGCATCGACTTAAGCTTTATTACGAGAACTATATGAAGAGTTAAAATTGTAGCAAGAGAGAGTTTGTGGACCCACCACGAGCAAGAGATTGATCAAGCATATAGCGTCGAGCAAGCGACATTAAAATTTACGCTTCTCAGGAGGCAACCCGAGCTTTCTGTATCCTTTTGTATTAAGTTTATTTCATGTTTTATTTTGGTTTTTATCTTTTCAGAACAGATGGAAGAACTCGAAAGAGGGGAATTGATAAATCAAGTGAAGAGAAAATCGCGCAACACATTTCGCCCGCGTCGACGCCGAGGCCTGCTCGTGTCGGTCGATGTGGAGTCAACACAACTGCCAAAGAATAGCTCTCTGTCACGTCGATTAGGCTCGCGTTGGTCGACGCAACGTCGACGCGGACCCAAACCCGGCCCAGATAACATTTAAAAATATGATTTTGACCCACCGACCCGACCTGTTCTCATATGACCCGCGGCCAAAAACCCTCTTGGCCTTATAAAACACGCCCAGACCCTTTTTTCCTTTCCCCTCCTTCACCTTTCAACTCCAATTTCTCCAATTTTCTTATTTTCCATCTCTAAATTTCTTTCTTATTTCAACTTCTTGCAATTTCCCACCAAACCACACCAATTCCACCCACACAAACTACAATCCCAGTTTTTCTTTCCATCTCTGCCTTTCAACTTATTTTTTCCAATTCGGGCTCAAGAGGCAAGGTCGAATTTCTGGAAAAAAGGGTCGTGCAATGTAAAGGTACTTCGCTTATACTATCTTGGGATCATATTATTGTTGCTTGGTTGTGATGAGAAGCTTTTAGTTCAAGAAGTCTCCAAGTTCTTAGTTGGTTGAACACGCACGCCAAGTGTTCGACAAAATTCCCCAAAGAACTAAAGTGTTTTATTTTCGAGAATTTTCACTCCCATTCAACTTAATTTCGATTGATAATGTCTCGGGCAGGAAAACGCAAAGATATTTCGGGGAAATACGGAGCGCCATTTCTTATTTATGAAAAAAGCGAGGGCAAATTTTTTGAAATATTCAAGGATGGGAATTCGCATCCCATCAAGTGATTAACGTAGACGATATCGAGGAGCAAGTGTTAGAAGGCTCGGAGCATCATGCCGATCTTTCCCGAAATATCGATGGCCTCGGTTGCGGTTACTTTGCTCGGATGAACCTTCCCGGTTTTCACGACCCAATGTTCGAGTTTTTCGCAACTTTGAAGATTTGTAATGACGAGATGTTTACTAGTAGGATAGGTGGAAATGAAATATATGTGGACAAGGAGATTTTTTTGGAAATATTTTTGGTTTCCTGACCGAAGGGGACCACCCGATTGGCGTCCAAGGTTTCGACTTAGCCTCATTTTGGGGGATGATAACCGGGGGCAAAACAGGCGATTGCAAGAGATTCCCGTGCTCAGAAATTCAAGATGATGCCCTCTACGTGACTTACAAAATCCTCACCCACATCTTCTTGTGCAAGAACGAGGCCACGTACGCGACCAAGCCCGAGCTTTATGTTCTACGATGTCTTATTGACGGTTGTCGATCCCGACTTTACCCATTTATTTTGAGCGGACTCTACAATGTTACAAAGGACACGCCGGGTAACAAATCGCCCTTACTCTACTTCGCACCGTACATTACCGGCCTAGCCCGTCACTTCAGGTTCGATCCGACCAAAAACGTTCTTCAACCACTTGGGACATCTCCTCTTTCATTGACACGTGCCCCTGCACCCCGAGTGAGGTCTACTACTCATGGAGGATCCTCGTCTTGACTGAGCGACGAGGATGGCGATACGACTATGGAGCCGGCCCCACGTACTAATTCGGGCTCGAGTCCCGATTGGGGCCAATTTTTCGAGGACAATCGAGCATTTCAGTTGAAGATATTCGACAAGCTTAAATTAATCGACGACAAGATAGACACGATCCACGAGCAAAATCGACAGAGCTTGAGGAAGATGCGAGCTCGTATTTCGAAAATGAGGAGCAATTTAAGGCAGCGTTCCCCCATCCCGACATGGACATCGATGAGGTTCTCGAGGATGATGGATCCCGCGAGTTCTGAAATCCTTGTATCGTTATTTTTATTTAAAAAAATTTAAAAATTCAAAATTCAAAAAATATTGTTATTTTCTTTCCTTTGTGTTTGTTTGTTTCATTTTTCTCAGGACATTTCATATCACATACGTTGGAGCGATGGCCAATTTCACATATCGACGAGTAGCGGCTCGACCTTCTATTTTCAGGGATTTTTTCCTTTTCCTTCCTCTTTTTGATATTCAGATGTATTTATGGCAATCGGGAGATTTGTTGAGGAATTTATTCTTGGGGTTTATTTCTTATTTAGTTGTTTGCCTTTCTTGGGCACAAAATAAGTTAGGAAACTAGATTTAGGAGTATATTGTGTTTCCTAGTTTATGTACAAGACTTTAATTATTCCTAGATCGTGATTAGGATTTGTTTTTAGGTATTTACCAAGTTTAGGATTCTAAGGTTGTCTATTTAAGACAAAGAATCCTAAAGCTTGCACGCACGACTTTTGTGCACGGGATTTTGAGGAGAGAAGGACGACGCAAGATGCACGGCAAAGCAAGGAAGAACACGAAGAACTACTTGGAGCCATTAATCGTGAGAGACAAGGTCTTCGAAGTTGCGTGACCGACGAAGAAGATCTTGCCATTCCGGCAACAAGTATTTAGTATCATGTTTATTTATATTTAGTTTTTATATATTACTTTATATCTTTGTATTGAGCAAACAAGAAAGTAATATAGTTTTCGGGTTTGTACACCCAAGTTCACAAGTATTTACTTGTGAACTGAATTTGTTCAATCGTGTTCTCGTATTTTAATTCCGCTGCATATATTTTCTTTACTCTGGTCGATGTTGGTAACTGATGTTGTTAAACAGTGATTAACAACATTGTAAAACTGAGACTTATTTTTAAAACCATAGACCTTCTAATTTTACAATTGGTATCAGAGGAAGAAGAGCATGGTTGCTACAGAGGATGTCAATGATTCCGAGTCAACTGAACCTGATCCATCCTTATTTACCCATGTTGTATGGGACGATGATGTCCATGTTGGTTTGCTTGCAGATAACATCATGTGCCTGAATGTCGAGACCACTGATTATTATGAGGAATACGAGCAGCTGAGTAATGACCACAAGAAATTGTTTGTCAGTTGGAGTAAACAGGTACTCAAGGCCAAAGATCTCGCAAAGGAAGTAGAAAATCTAACCAAAGAAAAGGATAATCATCTTGACATAATTGTTTGCTTGGAAACGTCGCTCACCAAGAAGGATGCTGAGCAAGAAAAGGTGAAAACCGAGTTGAAGGAGGCCCAAGAAACCCTCACAAACCTCAACAAAGGCAAGGCCACGGGGGATGAGATTCTGGAATTGAGTATCCCGAATTTTTCAAAACACAGGATTGGATACAAGCATGTTCAAAAGCCAGTTTCAAGTCAAAAGGTGAAGTCGACCAAATGCCATAGGAGAAGAAGAAGACAATACGTATGCCATCATTGTGGTGAACCAGGTCACATACGACCATACTGCTGGAAGCTTATTGGCAAACACTCTCATTTTAAAAGTTCGAAGTTGACTGCTGAATCCCATGTTTGTTCACGTGTTACCAACATCAATACCAACACCAGGTTCAAACAAGTGTCGGTCAAGAAAAATAGTGTCAAGTGCAATATGATCCATACCTCCCTAAAATCTCATGACCCTAGAGCCTGGTATTTTGATAGTGGATGCTCCAAGCATATGACCGGCTCAGAAGATCTCCTCTCGAATATTGTCAAGTTTCAAGGAGAAAAGAGTAAGTATGGTGGAGGTGCAAATAGCCAAATCATTGGCCAAGGAACTCTCCGTGTTCCCAGCATCGTAACTCTGAAGAATATGCTGTTGGTAGAAGGACTTACTTCTAACTTAATAAGCATAAGTCAACTTTGCAAGGGTGGCTTTAGTGTCAAATTCAACTGTGAGAAGTGTGAAATCTATAAGGAGAATGGTCCGTGCATCCTCATTGGTCAGAGGACTTCAGATAACTGTTATCAAATCAACAGTGATGCCTTTTGCAAATTGTCTCAACTAAGTGATGCTGAGGTGTGGCATCAAAAACTTGGGCATGTCAGTTTCAAGATGATGGAAAATTTGGTCAAAAAGGATGCTGTGATCGGACTACCTAAGCTCAACACTAAAAACATTCCAGTTTGCAAGGCATGCCAGAAAGGTAAGCAAGCCAGGTTGCTACATCCAATAGTACAAAGTCTCACTACCTCATATTGTTTCGAACTTCTTCATATGGACCTTTTGGGACCACTTGAAGTTGAGAGCCTTGGTGGTAAAAGGTATGTTCTTGTGCTTGTAGATGATTTTTCCCGCTTTACTTGGGTAGAGTTTTTAAGAGAAAAATCTGAGACTTTCGAAACTTTTAAAAAACTTGCAAAAAGGTTTGTGTGTAAGTTTTGGTGTGAGTATAGGTAAAATAAGGTTCTGATCATGGGAAAGAATTTGAGAATGCATCCTTTTCAAAATATTGTTCCAAAATTGGTATAACTCATGAATTTTCTTCACCCATCACCTCCCAACAAAATAAGATAGTCGAACGCAAAAATAGATCTCTTTTAGAAATGTCTAGGACTATGCTTATTTCAAATGGGGTTACTAAACGTTTTTGGGCAGAAGCAATGAACACTGCATGCCATATAATTAATAGGGTGTATTTTAGACCAGGATCTTGTGTTACTCCCTATGAATTATTGATGGATAAAAAGCCAAATTTGAGTGATTTTCATATTTTTGGGTGCATTTGTTATGTGCTAAATGATAGAAATCATCTTGCTTCAAAGAGTGATAAATGTGTTTTCATGGGATACTCTCGAAATAGTCATGCATATAGAGTGTTTAATCTTAGAACGTGTTGCATGATTGAGTCGGTTAACGTCAAGTTTGATGATTTGATGAGTGGTTTTAAACCTGCTGAGGAGGATGATCTGGTTTATGATCAAAATCCTCAAAATAATGTCACACTTCCTGTAGATGAAAGTGCAGGTATTGAAAACAGAGATGCAGGTGCTGAACCCAGAGATTTGAGTGATGTTGGTAACAATGTTGATACGGGGATAACAACATCAACTCCAGCTGCCACAAAATCAGATTCTAATCCAAGTGTGGAGAATCCAGCTGAACCCATTGACTTGAATCAGAGAAATATTCCTTCAAGAATTCAGAAGAATCATCCTATGAGCCAAATCATTGGAGATCTCGATGAAAGAACTACAAGAAAACGACAAATAAACTTCATAGAGATGGTAAGGTTTGTTTGCTTGTTTAATAATTGTTCTAAAACTCGAGAATCTTTGTATTTTTCCAAAACAGAGCCCAAGCGAGTAGAGGATGTCCTTAAATCCGAGTATATTGCAGCTGGAAGTGCTTGTACACAGTTATTGTTGATGAACCAAATGATAGAGGACTACGGTCTACATATAAGAACATTGACTGTGCTTTGTGATAATTCCAGTGCCATTGATATCTCGAAAAATCCGGTCCAGCTTTCTCAAATCAAACACATTGACATAAGGTACCACTTTATTCAAGATTTGGTTGAGAGGAAGATAGTTAGCCTTGAGCATATAGGAACAGTCAATCATCTTGCTGACATCTTCACGAAGGCATTAGATTACGAGACCTTTTCTCGTTTGAGAAGAGATCTCGGTATGTGCATTGTCTAACCAATGTTGGTTTGTGATGTTGTGACACCTCTTATCAACATCAGTCACAACATCTGTATACTTTTTCATGCCTTTTTTATCTTTCTTTTCATACATAATCATAGTGCATTGAGTTTGATTGAAAGTGCAATAAGGTCCTGTGTTGCAATAAAAGTAATAGGAAAAAGAACCAACCTCTTCAATTAGGTGATTGTGGGATTTATCCGAAGAAACAGTTTTTCTCCCAGGTCCAAAAACAAGAGGTTTTTAACAGCAATTGCTGAAGATTAAAAGATTCAAATCCCTTCAAGGACGAAGAGAATCTTGATACAAAATGATCCAATCTTTAAATATTAGCTTCTTGAGAGATCTTGACGTAGTCATTAACTTGGGTTAAGGGGTAAATTTCCATTGACTTCACCTGAGGCAATGTTGGTTTATAATGTTGTTAGCAATAAAAAGCAACATTGGATCAAGTCACTGAAATCATAAAGTGTTATGTTTTAACCTTTTAGGTCATGATTTTTAGGCATCCCGTAGGACATTCATACTTTGTGAAGATGCCATCTTGCTGTGCGTTCTGTTGTTTGTGCTCGTGTCTATCTTGAATTCTCTTAATCCTCTTTTTGAATCTTGCTAATCGCGTGTTTCAGTGGAGTTGTAATCGGGCGTTTGGACAGGTAATAAGAGGTTAATTTGGCGAGTGAAAAATTTCTTTGCAAAGGCTTTGTTCAACTATGGTGATGGTTTATAAAAATCTAGATCTATCTCGGTTTTAATTTGTAGTTGGGATTTGTGGTTTTTATTTCCAAAATTGAGATGATGGAGTAGTTGAGTTGAGATCGTGTGTCTTATTTTGAGAAAGAGTGGGGGAGTTATTTTCTTAATTTTACTTTTTCTTTCTCCAAATTTTACTGCCTGCGACACTCAATTTTTTGTTTGTAGTTATTTTCAGTTTCTTGCAGAATATCGAATTCACCATCACCCAGCAAAGCTCCAGAAACATACTTTGAGTCTAGCTAATAATAAAATTCCACCCAAAGAGAGAAAAGAAGAAGTCCAAATCTGCCGTGTCAGCTGATGTTGGTTCTGGTGTTGTGACACTGAAACCAACATCCCCCACAGACAATCCTGCCTCTCCTCCAAGCTTCGATTCTGACAATGTTCCATCTGCCAGTGAACCAATGTCAACTTTTGCCTCCGACCACTCTGCTAGATCTGACGAGGCTCCATCTCAAGCCATCGATATTGAAGACTTGGAACCAATCTCCACGAGGTTCTTGGCGAGTGAAGCTGAAGAGCTATTATTGGGATTTGAAAATCGAGGTTTGATTGCTGAGCGTCGAATCCCCCATTGGTGTTTTCGTGAAGCAGAACCTGATTATCTTCTTTAGGCACAAAGGCGCCTCTTCGAGCTGGTGTCATGTATGATGTTGGTTCTGGTATTCCCAACATCAGTACCAACATGGTTTATTTTTATGCTACATTTGTCCTAGCCAAATTTCTTTTGTTTGATAACCAGGTTGCACAGCACCATGCGCTTCGGGACTCGTTTGTTGAGGTTCTTTTGCTTTCAGAACAAAAAGGGGGAGAAGAATGTAGAAGACGCTGCTGTGAATGTGATTAATGGTTACTTCATTTAGGGGGAGTTTCTAATTCAGGGGAGTTTTTAGTCTTTTGATCATTTTCATGCATCTTGGGTATTTTGTCCAAAAAGGCAAAAGGGGGAGATTGTTGAGGAATTTATTCATGGGATTAATTCCTTATTTAGTTGTTTGCCTTTCTTGGGCACAAAATAAGTTAGGAAACTAGATTTAGGAGTATATTGTGTTTCCTAGTTTATGTACAAGACTTTAATTATTCCTACATTGTGATTAAGATTTTTTTTAGGTATTTACCAAGTTTAGGATTCTAGGATTGTCTATTTAGAACAAAGAATCCTAAAGCTTGCACGCACGACTTTTGTGCACGGGATTTTGAGGAGAGAAGGACGACGCAAGACGCACGGCAAAGCAAGGAAGAACACGAAGAACTACTTGGAGCCATTGATCGTGAGAGACAAGGTCTTCGAAGTTGCGTGACCGACGAAGAAGATCTTGCCATTCCGGAAACAAGTATTTAGTAACAAGTTTATTGATATTTAGTTTTCATATATTACTTTATATCTTTGTATTGAGCATTAACAAGAAAGTAATATAGTTTTCGGGTTTGTACACCCAAGTTCACAAGTATTTACTTGTGAACTGAATTTGTTCAATCGTGTTCTCGTATTTTAATTCCGCAGCATATATTTACTTTACTCTGGTCGATGTTGTTAACTGATGTTGTTAAACAGTGATTAACAATATTGTAAAACTGAGACTTATTTTTAAAACCATAGACCTTCTAATTTTATAAGATTGTTGGGATTTTTAGAGAGTAGAGTGGTCGAGTGTGAATTTTATTGCTTATTTGTGTAATTTATTTGGCCTGTAATAATTAAATGCTTAGACATGATTAGTTGCTATTTCTGCGCTAAATTGTGTTTGTATGGCTTGCCTGTCAAAGTTGACTACGTATGATTTGATGTTCTTGTCTTTGAGCGTGTATAAGTGCATAAATTTTAAATTTTTCAATATTATTTATACATTGTAAAATGGTACTTGGACGCAATTGATTTCGCAAAACCTTAAAAACAGCGTCAATTCAAAACATTTTCATGCAAAAAGCCTGTGAGTAGCCTAAGTGATTATCATCATTGCATGTACTTGAATGAGTTTTGATATCTCTTTGAAACCGCTGTGTAGTTGACTTTGATAATGATGTTAAGGCATAGAAAAAACTCAATTCCGGTCATATCCATATATTTTAGCCACTATAAATTCAAAATGAGCCAATCATAGCCAAATTATCCATGCCTATAACAATGTGTGTTTTTAGTCGACCCCTACAAACCCATTAGAAGCTTGGGGTAGGAGTTCATTATTTTTATTGGTTGTTAGTGTTTTGGAATTTTTATCAGGGATTTATGAAAAGTTGTAATAAAGGATTACCATCCTTAAGAAAAAAAAAAGAGAAAAGACCCCACAAAGAAATAATAAAGGGGAAAATATAAAAAAAAATAATAAACAAGGATGGTGAATCTTGGTGAATCGTGTTATGTAATTTCCTACGCGCTTATAAAGGCTTGTGTTTTATTGTTTATTTTCTTATGAAACCTAATATTTAAAAGGCAGAGAGTTGTGTTTGTAGAAGAAGCTTATAATAAGCTTCAATTGTGATTAAGTGGTTCGAGCAAAAGTCGGTTTAGAGTTACGAGTTGAGAAATATCTTAAGTATAAAAGCTACGCTGTGAGAGTTTGGTAAGGTTTTTCTTTTTAACGAGGTGAAGAAAATTGCTTCGCGATTAGATTAGGTTGAGTGAGTTATTTAGCCACACGACTTATATATACCATACCCGTCCAAAGAGCCTTACATTACAACCCGAAAAGACCTTTTATGATTCTTAGTTTTGACAACACACTTAATTTGCGATTGAAAAGAGATTGATTTTCCGTGCTTATTTATTGTGCATGTATTTGTATGATTTGAGCGTATACACATCCCATGCAACAATGCTTGAGTGCTTTTGAGCGTACAACCACATATTTATTCCCATTTTGAGAGGAAGCATGAATTTTATTTTGCAGCGATAATGTAATAAAGGTGGATGTTTGAAGTTGCGTTACATGTATCTATATTTTCAAAATTATCTACTTAGCAATTGTACGACTCATTGTTTGAGCTGATTTCCTTTCTTGTTATACTTTGAATCAACGTCTGTTCGAGGACGAACAAAACAATTAAGCATGGGGTAGTTGATTAGCGCAGAGTTGTCCTTATATTTATTGGTATTTTAGTTCTTTTTTCTATTTTTTTTGATATAAGTTGGATGATTTAAGCTTAATTCTGTATTTTTATACTTCCCTCTTATTTTACCGTATTTTGATCGTAATTGATGAGAATAGGTGATTATTCGTTATTTTTCACCTTACACCTAAGTAAACAGAAGAGTTCAGTGCGTAAATAGATGGACTTCAATGTTCAAAAGTGGAGAATGTGCTTTTCGGTGAACGAGTAGAAGAAAGATCGATAAAATGAGACATACTCTTAGTAGCGTCGATCGACGCAAGTGTTGACGCTACGTCGACGTGGATCCTGCCCACGATGGTCGACACTAGGTCGACGCCAAGCTGACGTAACTCTCTGAAGCGTCGATCCATGACCACGTCAGTCGACGCCCCCGCCTAGTCGACGCGAGCACACAGGCAGCGTCGACGCCGAGCCCCTGTCAAGCGTCGGTCGATGCGAAGTCAACGTGACTTCCCAGATATGCATTTTTAGGTTTTCTTGTGCGCCAAGACATATTATATCTATAAATACCCTTCATATTTTGGATTTTAAAAGGAGAGACAACTACCTAGGGTTAGAGAGCACAAAAAGAACGCATCTACACATTTCACTACGAAGATAGAGATCGAGATTGAAGATTCAAGTTCTTTACATTCAAGATTCATTTCAAATCAAGATCTTCGTTCCAAACTCCAGATTCGCTGGAGATTTTTATCGCTTTTACTAGTTTCAATAAGTCTTCTAAACTCTTAATTGCTTTCTTAGTTAATTTCTTAGTTAATTCTAGGGTTAGATAATTAGTTCTAAATTTATTTCATGCTTGGATTTTGGATATTGGATTCATCTAGTTTATTTATGCAATTTGATTTATGCTTAATTTCCCGTTTTTTTAGATTCCTATGATACAATTGCTTCATGGTAGTTTCTTATGTTCATGTTCTTAGATTCGTTACGGTGTTTTACTTCTAGTTTAATCATTTCTTAGTTCTTAGGGTTAAGTAGTTTAATTATTGTTCTTAGTAGGTAATCTAGTTTAAGAGAATCAGTTTAATTAGTTTTAAATTTAATATTGCTTTAGTTTATAATGATCAAATCAACTTCTTCAAAACCCTCCAATTTGTATGTATTATTCAATTACGTGTGATTAAGAAAAACATCTAAGAGATCAAACAGTTAAATATCTTAAAAAGGGGTGCACAAAAGTTGGGATCATCAAGCTCGGTAGGGTCCACTTAAGTATCTAAGCAATCCGAGCAAAAAATGAGAATGACGTGTTTCTTCCGGCTCCATGAACGCTACTAGCTTATCAAATCGACCAAAGTTGGAGTCGGAAAACAACACCTATAAAATAAAATCACACAAAAATAAAAAACACATGAAAATATGCACATGACTCAAAGAAAAATAAAACAAAACAAGGGTTTAAAAGAACCAAAAGATACAAATTTTTTTATTGTTTCAATTTTTCAAATGTTTTTGGATTTTTATATAATTGAATGTTTTTGTATTTTCATATAGTAAGAAAGTGAGAAAGAAAGAAATGTAAAAATAAAAGAAATAAACAAAAAGAACTTGGGTTGCCTCCCAAGAAGCGCTTCTTTTATGTCATTAGCTCGATAAGGCTTGACCCGATGGCCGTCAGCTTTGACTTGTTCTTGCGTTTAGGATCGATCAAGGTCACCGTCCCATTCGGATTGACATCTTCAATCGTATATGGCCCCATCCACTTAGGTTTTGACTTGTCCAGATATAAGGTCAAACCGGATAGAAGTGGGCATTTTCACATTGAAAGTTCTAAAACTCGTCCAACTCCTCCACTCGTAACATTCTATCACACTCGGCATCCTCTTCATCTGGATTCAAATTTGAAAAGAAAATAACCGGTTCGCTCTCCTCAAGATAATCTTCGAGTTTTTCAATAGGTTTCTTTTCCAACCCATCATTAATATTCTCCACCTCCCCCTCTAAAAAACTCGTTGTTTCCCTCAACGACACATAAACAACCCTTGTCACAACATACCTTAGCACATCGAAACAAAGTAAAATCATCATTATGAACAAAGGTGTCATTCCTCTTACTCGTGTATCACGTCAATATCTAAGCAATCCGCATAGAAGGTGCTTAACAGAATCGATCACAAGTTAGCCAAAGAAAACGTGGTCGTGTCACCCGCTACGGATAACGTGAGATTTTTCTTCCCAGCGTCTATCAAACATTGAGTTGTAGCCATGAATGGGCGTCCTAGTAAGATAGTGTGGCCGGCTCCATCATTCTTCACCATGCCCACATCTAACACCACGAAATCAACCCGAACCACAATCCCCCCGACTTGAACAGGAACATCCTTGACTACCCCCTTTTGGTGTCTAATTAACCGATCGGCCAAATGTATTAAATGCATGTCTCTTGTAAAGTAAGAAGGTTTAATTGTTCGTATATCAAAGATGGCATCAAATTAACACCCGCCCCGGAATCAAGCATGCCATTAATGAAATTTCCATTTTCGAGTTTGATATCAATACAAAACGAGCCAGGATTCACCTTCTTAAGAGTCGAGTAAGAAGGGTCACTAACCACACTTGCCTCCTTAGAAGGATAAACTATCTCATTTATAGATCTCTAAAGCGATTTGGAAGAAAGCTCCTTTGGAAAATTTCGGATGGTGTATAATACGTCGGACAATAGATCATGGAATTTTTGAAATTGATCGTCCTTCATAACAATTTTTATTCGGGATGGATAGGGCATGGGGGCCTTTGAAATTGGTGCCTTGTAAGGATTTGAAGACTTGTGTACGGCATCGGGAAGTTCCCTTGCTAAAATGTGACCCACGGGTGTAGAATCGGAAAGAGGAAAAACACTCGGGATAGTAACCACTTCCTCTTCGGAAGGTGGGACATCCGTATCATCAACCACCCCATCACTTCCAAGAACCGTGACCTTATGGGCTTGCGAAGGTTGGCTTGGAAATTTTGCCTTTTTGGTGAGCTTGTTTTAGCATATTCACATCACTAGCGAATTGCCCCACTTTAGTGTTCAACCTATTCATCGTGGCCTCAAGAGTGGTGAACCGAGGCCAAAAAATCAGATAGGATCGTCCTTGGCCGGTCCCTTTTACAGGTGCTTGATTTTAAGTTACAAGATTTCTCTCTCTAAAACTCTCTATCTTTCTCTCTCTAAAAAACTCGGGATCCTTTCTCCCTCTCTTGGAAAGGCTATTTATAGTTTTCCCTTGAAACCTTAATCGGACACCTGTCTTATTCTTATTGGCTCTCCAAAACATCTGCTCACGCATCCGCCACCTCAAGGCCGACCTCAGATATTTTTCACCAACTCAATGCCGACCTCAGCTATCTTACTCAACGAACAGAACCGAAGACGTCAGTCTAATACTTCAGCTGGACATTTTTAGATTGGCAACTGATCGAAAGTGAACTGATCAGGCAGCGCAAGCATCGGGAGAGCTCATCCTGGTCGGCACTTTTTGTTCAATGTCGGCACCCGTCGCCGGCCGATGGGGCCTGGTTGATGGCGTTTCCAAGCTTGGAGGATGTCCTGCTCAGCCATCTCTGCTCGGCGTTGACGCTCATCATTGACCGGTATGGGCTTGGCTGTCGGTGTTTCTCAGCTCGGCGGTCGCCCTGCTCGACAGATTCCAGATCATGTACTAACCAAACTTCAAAAGAGAATTCGGGGGGGGGGGGGGGGGGGGGGGTATAAAGTGAGCCATCTGGGTTTTTGGTCTGCCAGTCCTCCCCCAACATAAAAACAAACTATGGCTTCCAAATGTGGAGGGGTGTCGGGCAGCCCCGTCACGAGATGTTTGAATTCTTCATGAACTGAGGAGTAGTAGAATCCGGGACTCGCCCTTATCTAATGCCTTGAAAAGGTAGAGCCATCGAATCTCCTCGAGGGCGGGATACGGCTAGCCGTGCTCAATGAAAAGCACAAACAACACTAAAATCCGAGCAACCGACAAAGGGTGGAGCTGGAAAATGGGCAACCCCAAGTCAACAAGGATATTGGTCCAAAAGTCGAGGGAGCAGGAACGAGACCCCCAACTGGAGACTATCCATAAATAAGGTGGTGCAAGACGCTGGCGGGCAATGAATTTGCTCGACATCATAAGGGAGGAACAGATAGAAAGACCCGGGCACGTCACACTCTTTCAAATATATAACGAGGTTATCATCAACAAGTTCACTCTACTCGACAGCTATGCCGAGCATAGTATCAACTCAATCACGAGTGGTTGGCCTCTTCCATTAGCCAACCGGAGTACAATCTCCCGGCCGGTCCCAACCAGAAGGTCAGAGTCTCAAAGGGGCTCGACTTCTTGGTTTTTGATTTTCGGAACTTTTTAACCTGGGATGCCCAGCGAGCGTTGTAATCTACGAGGTCCTGGCCGGTGAGGTCGTTAGGGGCTCGAGATCAGACAAGCTGGATCCAAAATCATCGCTGGTCTCTCTGGCCTGATCCAGACTCAAGTTCTGCATCAACGTCGACCCATCAATCACTTTTTCTTCGGGCGGGTCGAATATGAATGTTTCAAAAAGGGGATGCAAAAGCTTTCATTTCAGAAAGCATGACGATCAAACTTCCCGCAAAACGAGGCCGATAGAACAAAACACCTCACGCCCTGGTCGGCTCGGCTCCTTCGGATTACCAGAATGGATGAGCCTGAACCCGCCTACGCATAACCAACTCCACACTCAGAGACTTTGCGATGGTCGGTATCGTCCCGAATACCCCCCGGAGAAACCGAGCCGAGCAACTCAAAGTAATCCAGAGAACCCGCCTAGCCGAGCTGGATCCACCAAACTACCGAGAGATGCCGGCCTTGGCTGCCGAGTGAGGCCCCCAGTCCTGCTTAGCACGAGGCATCGTGAAGGCGCGGCATCCTCGCCCAGGCTACCAATCCACCCTGCGACCCCACTGAGCAGGATCCGCCTGGCAGGCGAGCAGTCCTCGCCCAGGCCGCCGAGCCACTCCGTGGCCCCCTCCGAGCAATGACCGTCGAGCAGGCGAGGCATCTTCGCCCAGGCCGCCAGGATAACTCAAAAGTCGAGGGAGCAGGAACGAGACCCCCAACTGGAGACTATCCATAAATAAGGTGGTGCAAGACGCTGGCGGGCAATGAATTTGCTCGACATCATAAGGGAGGAACAGATAGAAAGACCCGGGGCACGTCACACTCTTTTCAAATATATAACGAGGTTATCATCAACAAGTTCACTCTTACTCGACAGCTATGCCGAGCATAGTATCAACTCAATCACGAGTGGTTGGCCTCTTCCATTAGCCAAACCGGAGTACAATCTCCCGGCCGGTCCAACCAAGAAGGTCAGAGTCTCAAAGGGGCTCGACTTCTTGGTTTTTGATTTTCGGAACTTTTTAACCTGGGATGCCCAGCGAGCGTTGTAATCTACGAGGTCCTGGCCGGTGAGGTCGTTAGGGGCTCGAGATCAGACAAGCTGGATCCAAAATCATCGCTGGTCTCTCTGGCCTGATCCAGACTCAAGTTCTGCATCAACGTCGACCCATCAATCACTTTTTCTTCGG
>BMAC01000072.1:1747651-1765094 GCA_014905375.1 Phtheirospermum japonicum
AAAGGTAGAGCCCATCGAATCTCCTCGAGGGCGGGATACGGCTAGCCGTGCTCAATGAAAAGCACAAACAACACTAAAATCCGAGCAACCGACAAAGGGTGGGAGCTGGAAAATGGGCAACCCAAGTCAACAAGGATATTGGTCCAAAAAGTCGAGGGAGCAGGAACGAGACCCCCAACTGGAGACTATCCATAAATAAGGTGGTGCAAGACGCTGGCGGGCAATGAATTTGCTCGACATCATAAGGGAGGAACAGATAGAAAGACCCGGGCACGTCACACTCTTTCAAATATATAACGAGGTTATCATCAACAAGTTCACTCTACTCGACAGCTATGCCGAGCATAGTATCAACTCAATCACGAGTGGTTGGCCTCTTCCATTAGCCAACCGGAGTACAATCTCCCGGCCGGTCCAACCAGAAGGTCAGAGTCTCAAAGGGCTCGACTTCTTGGTTTTTGATTTTCGGAACTTTTTAACCTGGGATGCCCAGCGAGCGTTGTAATCTACGAGGTCCTGGCCGGTGAGGTCGTTAGGGGCTCGAGATCAGACAAGCTGGATCCAAAATCATCGCTGGTCTCTCTGGCCTGATCCAGACTCAAGTTCTGCATCAACGTCGACCCATCAATCACTTTTTCTTCGGGCCTCACGCCGAGCAGGGGGTTGCCAGGAAGGGTCGCCAAGCGTGACCCCGCGGGTCGAATATGAATGTTTCAAAAAGGGGATGCAAAAGCTTTCATTTCAGAAAGCATGACGATCAAACTTCCCGCAAAACGAGGCCGATAGAACAAAACACCTCACGCCCTGGTCGGCTCGGCTCCTTCGGATTACCAGAATGGATGAGCCTGAACCCGCCTACGCATAACCAACTCCACACTCAGAGACTTTGCGATGGTCGGTATCGTCCCGAATACCCCCCGGAGAAACCGAGCCGAGCAACTCAAAGTAATCCAGAGAACCCGCCTAGCCGAGCTGGATCCACCAAACTACCGAGAGATGCCGGCCTTGGCTGCCGAGTGAGGCCCCCAGTCCTGCTTAGCACGAGGCATCGTGAAGGCGCGGCATCCTCGCCCAGGCTACCAATCCACCCTGCGACCCCACTGAGCAGGATCCGCCTGGCAGGCGAGCAGTCCTCGCCCAGGCCGCCGAGCCACTCCGTGGCCCCTCCGAGCAATGACCGTCGAGCAGGCGAGGCATCTTCGCCCAGGCCGCCAGGATACTCACGCCGAGCAGGGGTTGCCAGGAAGGGTCGCCAAGCGTGACCCCGCCGAGCAAAAAAAACACGGTTGGCAGAGCCATGCTGGTTGACATCGAGTAGAGCGCCGAGAAGGAGGTGCCGAGTAGGAGGTGCCGAGCAGAGAATGTCGGGGGTGCCCGGGCTTCCGAGGACTCCTACCGAGCGCTCATGCCGATAATGCGCCGACCTGGAATATGTTGAGCAGGGCATCTGCCTAGGGCGCCGGGCGGCTCGAGGCACACACGGAGCGCTCATGCCGAGAGCGCACCGACCTGGAATTTGCCAAGCAGGGCATCCTCCAAGGGCGCCGGCCATCTCGAACCACACGCCGAGTGCCCCGCCGAGCACGCCGACCTGGAATCTACTGACCAGGGCATCCTACCGAGAGCGCGCCAACTTGGAATATGCCGAGTAGGGCATCCTTCCGAGAGCGCGCCCACCTGGAATCTGCCGATCAGGGCATTCGCCAAGGGCACGGGGCCGGCTTGAGCCACACGCCGAGCACTCCCGCCCGAGCGCGCCGACCTGGAATCTACTAAGCCAGGGCATCCGTCGAGGGTGCCGACCAGCCCGAACCACACGCCGAGCACTCCCACCTGAGCATGCCGACCTAGAATCTACCAAATAGGGCATCCGCCGAGGGTGCCGGGCAGCTCGAGACACACGCCGAGCGCTCCTGCTCAAGCTCGGCACTTCAGCTCTTTTTTCCTTATTTCGATCTAATCCTTATTGTTTGTTTTTGTCTTTAGTTTACCGCTGTCCGACAATTCCTAGCCAGGAGGTTTTTGCTCACCTGTACGACATTTTTTGCTATCCAGCTTTGTACACTTCAGCTACCTTATCAGACTCCAATTCCTTCAACCTCAATTCATCGGTAATTTCATTAGCCTCAGTCAATTCCTCAATAATCTTAACAGCATCCGACTTCTCGTGCTTCAAATCCTTGATCTCTAAGCTCATTATTACAATCACCGTGCCCTATTTTTGGTGCTTGATCAATTATCCGAGCATGGAATGGATAGTTAATCTCTACAGAAGACTTATCAAAAATGAAAACATTAAATTCCGATTTCTAATTATAATTCCCAATTCTTATTTTACTATCATAATTCAGTGTATATTTTTTAAAATTTAGTATGAAGAATTATGATAAAGTAATCAAAAGTCCTAAAACAATAATTAAAAGGATTGGGAATGAGTATTTTATAACTTATAATCCCTCATTCTCACATTTTTATTCATTGTTTCTCCATAATAAGGTGTATTGTGTACAATTTATATGCCGATAAAATTAAACGAGTCGAAAACACCTATTGTTCTTACTATATTAATCATACAAATTTTAAAAACAACAATATCAACCAATTATTCACATGTATACAATATCAACAAACCATAACATATCTTAAACACAACATCCACATACCGATCACCACGTCATTTCAAAACAACCATCCCCAACAATTTAAAACCACCATCATTTTTTAAACAATTTTGAAAACCGTTATTGGAGGGCGAAACCTCCCGGCCGGCACCATACACTACTTCATCACCGACGTCTACCCAACCAATCACAACATCAAATTAATCATAATGTATATAACAAAAAACCATAACATACATTGAACACAACCGTTCATCAAGGCATTCAAAAACCACATCACATACACTTTAAAAGATAATTGCATAATTGCACGATTGAACCCTAATTACAAATCAAACCCTACCTAGCCCTAATTTAATTCAAATGTATATAATCGAACCTAATTTATAAATGATTATAAATAAAACCCTAAAATAAACCCTAATTACATAAATGAACCCTAAATGAATACCAATGATCTAATTAGCCTAATTCTATACAAATATTTATGATCGAGTGTAATTTATAAATAATTATAAATTGAACCCTAATATAAAACTTAATTGCATAAATGGACCTTAAACCTAAAATTATCCACAATTGCATAAATCAAGCCTAAATTGAACCCCCAATTAAATTTCTCAAAACCTAATTCCTAAATTCAAATCAAATTAAATTAAAACCCTAATAATAAAATTACATTAAATTTGAATTAAAAGGCTAACATAACTAAATATGTGACGGTGACGGTGCTCCGGCGTGTGCTCCTTTCTCCCTTTCTCCGACGTGTGCTCCTTTCTCCCTTTCTCCGGCGTGTGCTCTGGCTCCCTTCTCATTTTTCTTTTTTGTTTTTTATTGCTCTTCGCGAATGAAACAGTATGTAGTCTAGGTTGTTGTTTTATGAAGTTTATCGACGGACACATTTTCGTCGGTAAATCCGCGGTGAAAAAAATTTGATGTTCTTGATGGAAATAATCAGTTGGTAAATAAAATTAGGCGTTGCCGACGGTTACATTTCCATAGGAAAATAAAATTTGATTAATTTTTTTAAAAGAATTGCCGCCAGACATGTTTCGTCGACATATTGGGCGGGCTTTATTGTCTCCAACTTCCCGAGAACTTGCCGACGGACCTATCTACCGAGGGGCTACATTCACTGACAAACCATCAGTAACTTTGGCCGTCGGGAAAGCCGTCAGTAATGCTGGACTTTTACCGATGGAATTCAACCCGTCGGTAAATTCTGTTTGGCGTTTTTGTGTTCTTTTGTAGTGATTAACGCTTTAAAATCTGTTCGTGTACTAAAAACCTTTTTCCCTCACCTTTCCATGTGTTCGTAACATTTTCCTAGCGTAACAACAAACAAAGTATTTCTCTCTCAATTGTCCATCGGTATTCTTTTTGTTCGTTGACTTGCGCACATTAAATCCCACCACATGAGTGTGATCACAGTACAAATCCTAAAGTTCATCTATTGTTTTTCTTCTTATCCCCATTAAAGACCCCCGTATGTCCATTGAATCATTTATTTCTGCAAAGCATTAAAAAGTATCGCAAACAATAGTAAAAGTATCACAAGCAGTAGTTAATGTATCACAAAAAGTATTAGAAGTATCACAGTATAATTATTTTAGATATACATCTTCTGTAGTTAATATGTTTGCACAATCCAGAACGCCATCTTTTGTTTATATGACATCATGAACAAGAAATAGAACTAATGGTATCAGAAATAGTAAGAAAAGTATCACACAATAATTGTAGTAATACCTGCATCTACATCTTTGTCTCGAGTTGAAATATGACTACAATCGGCACCAACACCTTCATCCATAATTATCACAAATATTGATACTACTATTACAAACAACAATAAAAATTATAACAAATAAAACTAATAGTAAATAGTACTAAAAGTATTACACAACAACTGTAATAATACCTGCATCCACATCTTCTGCTCTAGTCGATCTATGTATGCAATCGGCACCAATACATCTTTTATCTAAAACTAACACAAATATTAACATTATTATATAAAACAGCAGTAAAAAGTATCACAAACAATACCAAAAGTGATGTGGACCAAAATGTCCGTACGTGATATTATTTCTTTGATGAGGTTATTTGTGATAAGCGACCTCATTTCTAGGAGAGGGTGTTCCTCCTGGAAGATGGGCGAGCTGTATTTTGTCCTTAGAAAGTGAGCGAGCTGGTTTGTGTAGAGTAGCGACCTGTAGTATGGGGATGAGTTCTCGTATAGGGTCGTGACCTCTTGTGTTTTGAGCTGTATACTTGAGCTCGGGTGTGGGTTTTATGAATGTTAAACCCGTGGGCTTAAGGTGATGGTGTTATATGGCTTTTGGTGGGCTGTATAAAGGGCCCAGGCCTGTTGTGAAGAGATTTATTATATATGGGAACTTAGCATGTGGAGAGAGTCCTAATTGATAGTCGGTTGTGGAGTTGTATTATGAATGGAATTATGGTTGTAGAAGGTAACCCTAGATTGAGGGAGATCTCTCATATCTTTATACAAAGGGGCGAGTGCCTCTCATTATTTTCTTAAGTCGATATCAATATATTGCATTATTGTTGAAAAGAGAAGTGTTGAGTGTTTTTCGCTTATTAACTTAAGCTTCGGAGGGCCTTAACGGGCTCGAAATCCGGCCCGTTCGAGGCATTGTTTTACAGGATTAGCGAGTTTGCTTGGAGGATAATTGAAGGCTTTGAAGTTCGTTGTGGAGTATTTGGATGCAGTGTCAGGTCGCTGATCTCTTTTGAGGTTAGTACCCCCTTTATTTGGTGGTTCAACTTTTTGGACTTATCAAATTGGCACCGTCTGTGGGAAAGAGGGACATCGATTCCCTGAGCAAAAGGCATGAGAGATTTCATAAACAAAACATGAAGGATAGGAACATAATTCCGAGGACATTACACTATGGTTCTCTGTCAAACAACAAGAAAAAGAAGAATAGATTGGCGGACATTAACGAACAAGACGTGGCGAGGGATGGACAAACGCCTCCTCAGGCGGATCTGGTTGTCCAAGGCACTGGTAACACACCACCTCCTTCCCCCAAGAAGCGTGAGGGAAAAGGGTCGGCAGAAGATGTGGAGATAAAAACACCGGAGGTGGAGGCTCAAAAAGCGATTCATATAGAGGCGAAAGATGGAGAAGATTTACTGAAGGATAGGCCCTGTCATAGTAAAAAGGGGTTTTTGGATGGACTCATGGATTTCGTGCCTCTAGAGAAAAAGGAGGAGTTACGCAGGTACCTAGCGAGCGAGCTGAGTACTGGGAAGGAAAAAGGTAGTAGATCCCATAGCAAGAAAGAGGAGGAGTCGGCGGTTAGAAAAGTAGAGCGAGGTGAGAAGTCTCTGTCGAAAAGACTGTCTCGTGAGAGAGGACGGAGTACGCAGAATTAGGAAGATGCTTCTAGTTCCACCTCATCCATAGATTCTTATGTTCGTAAGCGAAGAGCGAAAGGGGTGAAAGTAAGGCGAGGTTGTTATAGGCGAAAAAGTCACCGGCACAGTAAATATAATAGTGAAAGTGAGACTCCGACCTCCGACACGGGTAGTTAGTCTCAAGAGAAAACCAAGAAGAGCGGTAATGTGTTTAAGTAGGGAAAGGGGGAAAGCGAGATGGGTCCGCATAATTAGGTCTTTAGAGATTTTCAGGAGGCTATGTTTAAACTAGAAAGGCGAATGGATGGGGAGAAATTTGATGGAGACGAAGGACATCCTTTTTCAGAAGATATGATGCACGCGGCAATGCCTAAGAGTTATAAGGCCTTGGAATTTCAATATCGAGGAGTGACGGATCCAGTCGAGCATCTACATCCCTTTGAGAATTCAAGGTTGTTGCATAGTTATACGGATGCTGTGGCATGTCGGGCCTTTGTGTCGACCTTGAGGGGGATCGCACAAAATTGGTTCTACCAGCTCCCGCGGGGAAAATTTACCAGTTATCAGGTGTTGCGGGCTGCTTTCTTGAAACAATTTTCTAGTGTTAGGCAGAGTGCGAAGACAGCGAAGTTGCTCTTTACAATGGTACAGCGACCTAACAAAACATTGAAGCAGTATATTAATAGATTTAGCAGCGCTACTCTGGAGGTGCCCGCTGCCACTGATGAGATGAAGGTCGGAGCCTTACATCAAGGACTGAGAAGGGAGGACTTGCGCAAGTCGCTGGTCAAAAAAAAAAAGCGCAAACTTACGATGAGGTGTTAGCGAGGTGTCATAAGTATGTACAAGTGGAAGAGGCGGAGGATGAGCATCGAGCACGTTTTAGCAGGGAGGTTGTAGATAGGGCTGATAACGGGCCTCAAAGAGAATTACGAAGAGAACCAAGAAGGATAGTGCATGGACTCATAAACACGAGCTCCGAGATTAGTAAAAGGTCAGAAGAAAGTATGCGAGATTGGAGAGAAGAGGATTTCACACCACTAGCGTATTCGCAAGCTAGAGTGTTCAGTATTATGGAGCGTTTGGTACCTGATGCTATAAGATGGCCAGAGGATCGCACACCTATCCATACTCATCCCAAAACTACCTCCTTCTGTTTATTTCATAACAATTACGGGAATTTCACCGAAAAGTGAGGCACCTCAAGGAGGAGATAGAGAGACTCATGAAGGTGGGGCATTTGAAGGAGGTGATCTATAAAGAGAGAGAACCAAAGGAGCAGGGGAGGGCGCTACCTCCACCACCACCACCAGAAGGTCCGCCCCAACAACAGGTCGCAAGACCCATACAACAAGGAAATCAGGGACACGATGGCCCATGAGGGAATAGAAGAAGGATAAACATGATTTTGGGAGGACCAACGGATGGTGATTCTAATAATACGCGTAAAAGGCATGTTAAGTCAGCTCATTCAGGAACATGGGAGGTTGCTAGTGTGAGTCGCCAATCACAGGTTGCAGGGCCAATTATTTCCTTTGGCCCCAGTGATCGACGCGGGCTTCAGGAGGATCACAATGATGCATTGGTGATTGAGGCTGAAATTGCAGGGTACGAGGTTGGTAGAATTTTCGTGGATAATGAAAGTTCGGTGAATATCATATATACAGATTGTCTGGAACAGATGGAGATAGAAAAAAGGGTGCGATCTGTAAATACGCCCACATATGCATTCAATGGGGCACAGGTGAATACTGAAGGCGAGATGACGCTCCAGGTTGTACTGGGAAAAGATGAAGTACGAGTGGAAAAGAGTTTGAGGTTCTTGATCATTCGTGGAAGGTCGGCCTATAATGCTATATTAGGGCGACCTGCCCTTCACACGTTTCAGGCGGTAACATCAACTTATCATATGAGCATCAAGTATCCGGTGGGTGACAAAGTAGGAGAATTCATCGCACAACAGCAGGTTCGCACAATCGTGTTATCAGCTGGCAGTCAGGAAAGGGTTGATGGAGAATAAACGCGAGAGGGGTGATGATCAACCGGAAGGATTGCTTAATGCAAAGAAAATGAAAGAGCAGGAGAACTCTGTCCAACTGAATGAAGAATTGATGGAGATCTCCTTAGAAGAAGACCGCCCAGAGTAAACTACGAGGGTAAGGACCCTAATACCTGATACATTAAAGGACGAACCGATCAAGTTGTTGAGAGAGTTTAGGGATGTATTCGCATTTGGGGATGGAGAATTGACAGGGGTGTCCCCGGAGTTCGCACAACATCACTTAAATGCGGATCCAGAAACGAGGTCGGTGAAACAGAAGAGGAGGCATTTTGGGCCAGAGATGGATAGGGTAATTGAAGAGGAAGTACAGAAATTGTTGAAAGCCGGCCACATAAGGGAAATTCAATTCCCTGTGTACATGTCTAATGTTGTGATGGTGCCTAAGCCGGCTCAGAAGTGGAGGATGTGTGTGGATTTCCGTGACCTGAATAAAGCTTGTCCCAAGGATCATTATCCTTTGCCACGAATTGATTAATTGGTGGATTCTACCTCGGGGTGCGGGCTGTTGAGCATGATGGATGCTTCGCAAGGGTATCACCAAATACCTTTAGCAAAAGTGGATCAGCCCAATTTCTTTGGAAAAGGGAGGATTTGCATTAATATGTACAGCAAGGAAGTTGAGACCCAATTTCTTGAGTCACAGGGTGAAGGTACGTACTAACCTAGCTCTCAAGAAGGGTTTAGGCAATCCCAATGTGTCGGGACGATTGGTGAAGTGGGTTGTGGAGTTAAGCGAGTATGATGTGGTTTATGAACCAAGGGCAGCTATCAAAGCACAAGTGTTAGCAGATTTTCTGGAGGAGATGGCAAGACCGGCTGGTGTAGATGAGGAAGTGAAGGTGTGAACATTGTACACATATGGTTCGACCATGGCAACGGGATTGAGGCTAGGTATTGTGTTGATCAGCCCAGGAGGGGAGAATTTGGAGTTCGCAATCAAGTTAGGATTTAAAGCATTCAATAATGAAACAGAGTATGAGGTTGTGTTGCAGGGTGTTAAGATGGCAAGCGACCTGGGAGCACGAAAGTTGTGGGCGTATACCGACTCCCAGTTGGTGGCTTGTCACTTTGGTGGATCTTTTGAGGCTAAGGAAGAGCAAATGGCGGTGTATCTGCGTAGATTACATGAAGAGGTAGCTCATTTTGACGAGTTCAAACTGGAACATTTACCGCGAGCTGAGAATACCTGTGCCGATCAGCTCGCTAGAATAGCAGGAGCCTTGGGGACTTGTGGTACTGGACAATTACGTTGATGGAGTTGGGGCATAGTAGTGTGGAGAAGGGAAAGGAGGTTATGGAGCTTGATGAGAGAGACGATTGGCGTGCACCTATTTGGGATGTTTTGGTTAAGTCCAAAGAAGGCACAGAGAGAATAACGACAAAGGAAGCTCGAGTCGCAGCTCGCTTTTGCGTAATTAATGACGAATTATATAAAAGGTCACATTTTGGACCCTTCTTGAAGTTTCTAGCTACAGATCGGGGGGCAGAAGTGTTGAGAGAAATACATGAAGGTTATTGTGGCGACCATGCGAAAGGGAAGACATTGATGAATATAACATTGCGGGTTGGTTTCTTTTGGCCCGGGATGAAAACTATGGCTAGCGAGCTGGTTCAAAAATGTGTGAAGTGTCAAATGCATGCTCCAGTCATCCACATACCTGCTGAGGAGATGATGGTAATGAGCTCACCGTGCCCGTTCGAAAAATGGGGGATTGATATTGTGGGTCCCTTCCCGAAAACCCCAAGTAACAAAGAGCATTTAGTGGTGGAGATAGATTATTTTACGAAGTGGGTGGAGGCCGAGGCAGTTACTGGGTTAAGCGAGCAACACATAATGGATTTTATTGTTGATAATATATTTTGCAGGTTCGGAGTACCCCGAGTGTTAGTGTTGGACAATGGAACTCAATTTAATGGCCGAAAAATTCAAAAGTGGTGCAAGGAGATGGGAATGAGGCAACGATTTACTTCTGTGGCGCACCCGCAATCCAATGGGCAAGTGGAGGGCACTAATCGAATAATTATGCAAGGACTTAAGCTCCGTTTGGAGAAGACAGGAGGGCTTTGGGAAGAAGATCTCGCGTCAGTCTTATGGGATTATCGAACGACTCCCCGATCTACCACGGGGGAATCACCATTTAGATTGGTTTATGGAATGGACGCAGTCATTCCCGCAGAAATAGTTGGAGGTTCGCAACGCTTGACAGCATTTAATGTAGAAGAGAATGAAAGATTGGCTCGAGGGGCGATTGAGACTATTGACGAAATAAGAGAAAAAGCTGCACCTCGTGTCGAGCATTATAAACAGAGAGTACAAGTGCTTTCAATAAGCGGGTTAAATATCACTATTTTCAGGTCGGCGATCTTGTGTGGAAGAGAGCTGATGCATTGAAAATGACCAAAAAATTGGAACTGAATTGGCTAGGGCAATTTAAGGTGAAAAAGGTATTGAGAGGAGGAGCATATATACTCGAGGATGCAGATGGGAAAGTCTTGCCACGTAGCTGGAACGTGTGCCATTTAAAAAAGTATTATGCGTAGGGGCTGGGTTGCGGGAGGAGGTAACTCTGGACCGGAGGGCACTCCTCCCGCATAGAGTTAGTATGAAAGAAAGGCGAAGTCTTTGCGTTTGGGTATGATGTGTTGTGTGGTATGTTCTTTATGGCGGGAGAAGGTAACTCTGGACCGGAGGGCACTTCTCCCGGCCAGGCGGCGTGGGGCATTTTTTTTCTTATGTTTGTTTATAGTGTGATGTATTTTGTGGCGGGAGAAGGTAACTCTGGACCGGAGGGCACTTCTCCCGGCCAAGCGAGCTTGTGGGGAGTTTTTCTTGTGTTTGTTTTTAAGTGTGATGTATTTTGTGGCGGGAGAAGGTAACTCTGGATCGGAGGGCACTTCTCCCGGTCAGGCGAGCTAGTGGAGAGTTTGGTGTTATGAGGTGCATTGTGTTTTTATGGTGGGAGAAGGTAACTCTGGACCGGAGGGCACTTCTCCCGCTTAATGATGGGAAGATTAAGTAATATAAGGAAATAAAGTTTGATGATCTATTTTGTTCTTTATAAATTATGTTCTTTATGGTCGAGTGATTGTGATGTTTGCCTTGTTTTTAAAATATGTGTTTATGCGAGCTAACATGTTTTAAGTGTTGATGAATTGTATTGTTTATGGGTTATGGTACGACTGGGGTCCTGCGGGCCCGTTAACAGAAGGGTTATGTGATGAGAGTTATAAGGCTGTGCATATAGTAAATGTGAATTAAAATACCAACAAGGATAATAAATTGTTTATACAGAGTTGCGGGCTAAAACGCGATAAGTATTTCAAGCAGTTTTTCCAGTAACAGAGGCCGCAGCAAAAGGATCTGTGAGGGTTAGCTCGGGCTCAGAGTTGGCGGTTGGCGCGGGCTCTGGAAGCATGTCATCCAAGGGCGTCTCTAGCTCGGCATGCAATCTGGTTGATAAAACAGCTCGGCTCTGACAGGACAACCACCACTTTGTGTAGATTGACTGTGTCCAGTAACCCTTGTAGCTGCTAAAAGGGGGTAGTTTGTCGACGGGGGCCTTGACATCTGGGATGTAGGTGACGTTTAGTGCAACGACCTCTTCTTTTATCATGTCGGCCGCTTTGGAGAGCCATTCGACAGCACCACCAGCCATCACTCCGAAGTAAATGGAGGACTTTTCATAGGCCTCTAACAGCTCTTGTCGGTACGCATCAATGAACTGCCTGCCAGCGGTATTGGTGAGGAAGGTTCGCCGGCCTTCAGATCTGCCTTCTTTGCGAACTGTTTCCATCTGTGCTTGGAGCTCTTGAATCTGCATTTCAGCCTGTTTTTGTGCCCCTTCGAGCTCCTCAGCCTGTTTCTGGCCATCCTTCAGCTCATTGTCCTTGCGAGTCGCCTCATCCTTCAGACTATTTACCTGGCTCTGCAAGATGGTTATTTCTTCCTTGTGGGTTTTCAATAGCTTGTATGCGCCATCCAATTCCCCTTGGGTTAACGAGAGTTATCGGGTTTGTTGTTCGGTTTGTATGGTCAGCTCGTCGCACGTCTTTTGCAGTTCGCCCTCTGCTGATCGAGCTATTAATTCTTTGGCGAGCTTGGAGAATAGGGGACTCAGCTGCATAAGGTTACTTTGTAAGTATTCATAAGAGCTAAACATATTAGAGGGGATGGTTCTTTAGAATATACCTACTTGGTCGCCTGCTCGCTGAGAAGGGTTTGGATATCCTCCTCTTTATCGCACTTCGCTAGCACTTTGCTTAGATCAGATCTGGTTGAGGTCGCCGTGGGACCCTTGCAAAGGCGACGACGTTTTGGCTCTGGAGGGCTCGGGCTTTTTGCTGCTGGGCTCTCTGGTATGGGTTGGAGAGGTCGTTTGCGTGACTGATGGATCGCCTCACTAGTTGCATCTCATCTTCGTCGACAACTGCACTGGAGGCCTGGTTCACGATGGTAGGAGGGACGGGTTGAGCAGTAGGCTGTGAGGCGGATGGTTTCTTGATTGCCTCGGAGCGAGCTGCGGTGCAAGTGTTGACAAAGGCAACTATAACAAACAAAAAGGTATTATTGTTCAGATTTTTGCATTGTGAGATACAGTACAATTGTAAGACCTAAAACACCTACCAAAGTCTGATTCAGTGATGGCATATGCTGGCTCGATCGGGCGAGAGTTAATGCCCACATAACGGAACATGTCGGATCGACTGGTGAGTTTCACCACATAGAAAGGGCGTTTGCTCCATTCCGCTAGCTGATCGAAGTATTTTTTATATAGGCGAGGGCATTCTTTGGAAGTTGGTGGTTTGTATTGTTTGGGAGTACGATTTTGTAGCTCGGTTATAAAAGGCTAGTCTTCTATGTTATGAATAAAGAAGAAGTTCTTTCTCCACTCGGGGACTTTGTTGGGAGGATTTGTTAGAAAGCGAGCTAGCCCTGAACGAGAGGAGAGATATAAAGAGTTCTGTTGGTATTTTATTTGGAAGCAGAAGTGAAAGAATCCTGGGTCAGGCTAGGTGTTGTAATATTCACATAGTAAGAGATATCCAGATAGATACTTCATAGAGTTGGGGGTTAGTTGTAAGGATGAGATGTTGTACAAGTTGGAGATTTCGATGTAGAGAGGATGGGCTGGAAATCTGAACCCTGCTACTAGTAATGTGTCGAAGAGGGTGATGTAGTTAGGGGGAGGTCACAGAGGGTCTACGTGCGGGCTGTCAGGCAGGACCATCTTGGCGGTCTCCGGAAGATTAAGAATCCTTTTAAATTTCTTTAATTTCTTTGGGTCGGGGAGTAGCCAATAATTATGTTTGATTTCTTTGGTCGCGTGAGACGAGGAGGGTAGGTCGTTAATGGATAAGGAACGAGCTATAGTCACTGGATTCTCCCTAAAGTGCTCGCAAGAAAGGAGATCATTGGATTCAAGTAGAGGGATACCCTCTGGAATATGTACAGGGGTTAATGACGAAGAAGATGGGGTTTCGGGGATATTGTCTATTAAATCTTGGGCTTCGGTATGGGCTCTAGTTTGCGCTTGAAGCTCCGACCAATCGACGTCTCCCTCTGGCTCGTCACGAAGGCCGGAGGAGGGCAGTAGGATCTGTTTTTGCCTTTTTTCTATGATGAAGGGGTTTTCGGTGGGGTCAGAATCAGGAGAAAGGGTTGAGTTTTGCGGGTTATTGTTTGGAGACGCTAAATTCATCACAAATTGAACACGTTCAGGGGAGGGGTTAACACAGAATGAATATATCTCAGCAAATGCAATTATAAATTCAACAGTGTATTTATATTAAGAAAGAGATCTGGGGACTTACACATTTTTTTTGGAGAGCTGTGGGTCGTTGACACGCTATGGGCTGGTGGTGGATTCTTGAGCGGTTGCTGGTTGACAAGCTTTTTTGCAGAGCGAGAATGGTGGTTTTTTGGTTGTAATTGTAAAAAGTGCAGAGTAAGGGAAATGAAAGGGTTTTATGTGTTGGGAGGCGGAAAAGCTGATGGGATGGATTGGAGCGGAAGTTAATAGGGTTTGCTTGGGAATGTTTTTGGGCCTTTTAATTTGGGCCCACTATGTTTATTATACTCCGAGAAAATATTGTAGCGACACGTGCCCGACACTGTGATCAAGTTGCATTTAATGAAGTTTAAATGAAGATTGGATGTAAAGGAGAAAGCGTGGTTTGAAATTTGTGGTTGCTTATGATTGTGTTAGGGGGAATTATTTGAGTCAGGTTGTGATTTCAGGTTGGAAAATAACAGTAATTTGCAGGAAGATTATTGTTCGATTATGATGATTCCGTCTCAAAATGGACGGGTTCTGTGAAGGAACATTCACAGGTCGCCGGTACGCTTGGTAATTTGCAGTGGCGAGGTGGATATTATTGTTCGATTTGTGATTCTGAAGTGTGGATTGGTAAAATGAGGTTCTGATTTATTCGTGTTTATGTTTGATTATTATTTTTGTGCTCTTTGATTATGTTTTTTACATGTCCTACCTGATTTCATGCCTTAATCAGCTAGAAATTATAAGCAACCACAAAAGTATTATCTAAAACTATCACAAACAACAATAAAAATTATAACAAATAAAACTAATAGTAAATAGTACTAAAAGTATTACACAATAACTGTAATAATACCTGCATCCACATCTTCTGCTCTAGTCGATCTATGTATGCAATCGGCACCAATACATCTTTTATCTAAAACTATCACAAATATTGACATTATTATATAAAACATCAGTAAAAAGTATCACAAACAATACCAAAAGTATTACAAATATTACTAAAAGTATTACACAGAATTACTGCAGTAATACCTGCATCCACATCTTCTACTCTAGTCGATCTATGAATACAATCGGCACCAATACATCGTTCATCCAAAACTATGACAAATATTAATATTATTACAAACAACAGTAAAAAGTATCACAAACATTACCAAACGTATTACAAATAGTACTATAATTATTACACAGAATTACTACAGTACTACCTGCATCCACATCTTCTACTCTAGTCGATCTATGAATACATATAGCACCAATACATTGTTCATACAAAACTATCACAAATATTGACATTATTATAGCAAACTACAGTAAAAAGTATCACAAACAGTACCAAAACTATTACAAATAGTACTAAAGGTATTACACAGAATTACTGCAGTAATACCTGCATCCACAGCTTCTGGTCTAATCGATATATGAATACAATAAACACCAATAGATCCTTCCAAAACTATCACAAATATTGACATTATTATAACAAATAGCAGTAAAAAATATCACAAATAGTACCAAAAGTATTACAAATAATTGTATATTATATTATCTGTAGCTTCTTGCAAATTATCTTCGCTAGAAATTTTAACTATTAAACTAGTCTCCATCTTTTTACAGTATCAATGTCCTCCATATGTATCAAGAAAAAACTAAAATTAATAAAGAAATTAAATATTGAATCAAGTTTCCCCCAAACTGGATGCTTAAAAAATCTTGGAAATTGAAGAGAATTTTGAGTACCTGAATCATCAATTCAAGTAAAAAATTTTGAAATTAGCCACGACAAATATTTTCGATGCCAAGTTTGGATTCCTAATCTTGCTTCTATTTTTTTGCGATTTTATGTTATCTGATAGCATTGCAACTTTAAACGGAGATTATGCTTTGATTTTTTGTGTTTTCTATGTTGCCATTCATAATTCGAAATTGACCATTAGAATGCTTCAATTTGTTTAAAAGGAAGGAGATGCAGCCACCGAGTTGTATGTTTTTCTGAAGAAGAAGATGGAGACGGATTTTTCTGTAGGAATGAGTGGATATGATCAGATGAGAATTAAGTGAGTAATGGGTTGGGTCCGATTCTTGGGTCTGTGTGGACAGCAATTTGGGTACAAATCAAATTAGAAAATAGTAAAATATTATCTCATTCTATGAGACCGGTCTCACAGGAGACCTACCAATCATGTTTAAGCCAAATACACATACTAGATTATACCATACCAAACCATATAAAACAGATAGACCATACCAAAGTATAAATCAAATAAATCAGTTAAACTATTTTAAACCAAACAAATCATATTAAACCACATCCCCTAAGTTCAAGCCGACAAAAAAGACCCGAAAATCTTTCCTTTTATGTGATTAAACGATTATATCTAATCGATTAAATTGCGTATTCTCACGTCTTTCGCACAATGACTCTATGTCACTCGTATTCTCATAGATGACGCCACTCGATGTAACCAAAAAAGACCAAGAAAGAGGTCGGTATCACCTCGAATTGCCTTTTCGACTACTAATGACCTGCACAAATCCCAAGCCGAATAGTCCCGGCCTAGTCCTCCAATGCTTAAGTCAGCAACTATATAAATTGTTTAAAAAGAGAGAATAATTCCCCATAAAATCCGTGAGTTCCATGATCAATGATAATTAAAGTTAAGAATATAAGAGCTGAAATCTCCTATTATTTATAAGATTATTTAGACTTATCCACCAACCAATAGAATTCTTTCATAAGATGTAATTAAATCTTCTTATAATTAAAAAATATTTCCATATTAGAATTCTTACTTTTCATAATTTCATAGAAATGTGGTGGTCACAAGGAATTTCAGCCCGGTCGATATTTCTCTTTAACTCAGCCTGCCCCGGGAGTAATAACTCTAATGCTAATACAATATTAAGAAGAAAAAAGAGAGAAAAAAAGATAAAAGCCGGACACAGGAATTGAATTTATTAAATGTGAAAGTATATTACCCTTCAGATTTAGTACTATTACTAGCTGTACTGTAATAAATTCATGCATGCTTGTACATGTTGCTATATATACTGCTTCATTAAGCGTGCATGTTGCTATACCTATATCTATTGCTGCATTCATGCAAAAACAGCTATCAATTATTCTGAAGCAGAATAATGTCTATTAAAATGCATTAGACTTAGAGAGTGCAGTTGATTTTAAATGACCAGTCAATTATTCTTATATTCGTGAACATGGTGTAAAACTACCTATTTTTGAGTATATCAATATATAGTATCGAATTATACCAAAAATACTATGATGTTAGGTATTTTTGGTATGTCCCTCTTCACTTCAAAAACTATTTTGCTTAATTTCATATGGTATCACTTTAATACAATTTTTTTTTCTGGTATGGTATAAGAATAATTTATTGGTATCAAAAATTTAGGTATAATACAGTATGAAATAAAAACTTTGGTATATTATACCATCCATCCTCTACTCATTCATGAAAGATTCGAATGAAATATTTATTTTAAAATAGTATTTTATCTTTCCACTGCAAAAAATTATAAATAATCATATTAGTTTACAAACACATGAATCCTGAGGTGTTACAAGT
>BMAC01000072.1:1774145-1849604 GCA_014905375.1 Phtheirospermum japonicum
ATTTTGGAAGAAGCCCATTGTACTCCTTACACTGCACATCCTGGCGGTACCAAGATGTATAAGGATTTAAAGACAGTGTTTTGGTGGAGAAGCATGAAGAGAGACATTGCCACTTTTGTGGGAAAGTGTCTAGTTTGTCAGCAAGTTAAGGCCGAACATCAACGACCGTCGGGTTTGCTAAGACCACTAGAGATTCCGGAATGGAAGTGGGAGCATATCTCGATGGATTTCGTGGTAGGTTTACCGCCATCGACGAGAGGTAACAAGGCAGTTTGGGTGATAGTAGATCGTCTAACCAAGTCGGCCCACTTTTTACCGGTCAAGATGACATTCAACATGGAACAATATGCCCAAATCTATATTCGGGAAATCGTTAAGTTGCACGGAGTACCGGTCTCGATTGTGTCAGATAGAGATACGAGGTTCACTTCGAACTTTTGGAAGAGTTTGCAAAATGCTTTGGGCACTAAACTGAAGTTYAGCACAGCTTATCACCCACAAACAGACGGTCAAACTGAAAGGACTAACCAAATCATGGAGGATATGTTGAGGACCTGCATACTCGAATTGGGAAGTCAGTGGGAAGCTTTACTACCGTTGGTGGAATTCGCTTACAATAACAGTTATCAATCTACTATTAGTATGGCTCCCTACGAGGCTCTGTACGGGAGAAAGTGTAGATCTCCTCTTTATTGGGACGAAGTAGGTGAGAGAAAGATTTTGGGCCCTGAACTGATACAAGAAACGGTTAAACACATTGCCACGATCCGAGATCGAATTAAAATTGCGCAGGATCGACAGAAGTCTTATGCGGACCGTCGAAGAAAGGATCTAAGTTTTGAAGTGGGCGATAAAGTGTTTTTGAAGGTAGCACCAATCCTAGGTGTAGTGAGATTTGGTCAGAAAGGGAAGTTGAAACCAAGATTCATAGGGCCGTTTGAAATCCTCAAGAGAATCGGAGAATTCGCCTACGAACTTGCACTACCACCAAGTTTATCGAGCATTCATAACGTCTTCCATGTGTCGATGTTAAGGAAGTATGTTTACGAACCGCACCACATTGTGAGCTACGAAGAGTTGGAGGTTAACAAGGATTTAACTTATGAAGAAGCTCCAGAAGCGATTTTGGATCGCAAGATACATCGATTGAGGAACGAGGAAATATCTTTGATCAAAGTGCAATGGAGACGTCATGGGATGAATGAGGCCACTTGGGAACAAGAGGAGGAGTTCAAGTCGAAGTACCCAAATTTCGGCATTCCGGGTAAGTGCAGAATTTTGAGGACAAAATTTTTCTAAGGAGGGTAGGTTGTAACACCCATGCATAAATTTCATATTTTCATATTTATATTTTTATTTATCATTGTGAATTAGAAATATGATCATAGTCCCAAGCTCGTCGCCATAAACGAATTTTCAATTTTAATTTTAAAGAATCTAAGAATTCTATTTAAAATGAATATATAGTTCGTTTTCAATTAGAAATTTTATTAAAAACTTTAAATAAACAATTAAAATTATTTAGTAATTTAAATACTTAAATTATAATTCTCAACTTTTAATAAACTATTATAATTATTAAAAATTTATTCATTTATCTAAATTACTATTGAGTCGGCTATGAAATTATTCGGTTAATCTATTGGGTCGTTATTAATTATTGTTGATTGTCGGATTTCAAACTAAGCCCATTGAAACAAGCCCAAGCCCACTAAAACCCTAACCTTTCCAAAAATATTTCCATCCTTGGTTTAAAAGCAAAGTGCCAACCTTATCCACCCCAACTCTCCCTGTCTTCACGTCTACAGCCACAAACAACTCAACCACATACCAACATACACTCTTCTGCAAACAAGAAGCAACAAACAGGTAAACAACAAGTATTCAACATTCAATTTTTTTTGTTTTCCCAGCTGTTTTTCGATAATCCCTGCCAAATTCCACATCACCACCACAGCCACGAAAAATCCCAAACCAACCGTCAAACCCATGGTCCCAATATAACAATCAACGACTCCAACTTCAGCCACCAAACACCAACCCAACACCAAACCAACCGAAACAAAACCAAACCCACGTCAAACCAAGCCGGCAACACCGACAGCCACAGCAACCCCAAGCCGGGCCCCATCGAACGGATTGAATCTCAGCCGAATCACTAATCGAAGGAGCTGGAGAATCCATCGTCGCCACTAACAAACATAACCCCACGCAGTCGCCGTCGACTTCAAGGAAGGAGCAAGGCCGCCGTTACCACAGGTTTTCGCCGCTACGGGTCGCCATCGCCGCCTCCGCCGGAGCTGCGCTGCAGTCCCCGATTGCTGCTCTGCCAACCAAACACCACCGCCGCGCTGCCCCTAATCGCCGGAAGAGACGCCTGAGCGCCGCCGCCCTTCCTTGCCACCCCAACCACCAACTGTCATTTTTTCCCGGCCGCCAACGAAGGAAACGCCGCCGCATGCACAATCGCACAAAGGAGCCGCTGAGTCCCGGGCCGCCGTCGATTTTTTGAGAGAGTGAAAGGATTTGGCCGGCCGTTCTGGGGAGTCCGTCGTGTCTGGGGAGGAGCTATGCCGCAGAGCCATCTGCTGGCCGTCGTTCGCCGCCGGTAGCCACCGAAGACCGGAGCGGCTGCCTTGAGCGGCCGAAGCTGGCGCCGATTTCTGAATCGTTTGGAGAAATGAAAGAATGAAAAAAAAAAAGAAAGAGACGGGATTATGAAAAATTAGGGCTGGCTCCCCTTATAATCCAACCTTTTCCGAAAATTACGAATTAGCCCCCCCAGCTTCCTAGCCCCTTTTCAATTTAACCCCTAAGTTGCTGAAATTTGTTCGATTGAGCCCCAAATTGGTCCAAACCCTCAATTTTGACCCTCCGACTTTCGAAAACTTCGATCCAACCGAATAAAACTTAATAAATTTCAATTGAGTTTATTATTATTTATTTTAATATTATATTGTCTATTTTAAATAAATATATTATATATTAATATTTTAAAAAAATTATTTAGTTAAATATATACTAATTAAGTATATTTTTAGGTGACGAGGAAATCGGGACATAGGAATCAACCACGTGCATTCAATCGATTTATTTCACGACTTCATTCGAGGTAGGGACCACTGACTTACCTATGTTAAATTTTATGTACTCAAATTTATGTGCTATGTGTATCATGCGATTCTATATTTCCAAAAAACTAATATAGCCGTAGACCAAATGTGTCTGTGACYGGGGAAAAGGGTCATYGGGTWTATCYCGGCGTGCTATAACCACGAATTAAAACCAGAGACCAAATGTGTCTGTGACCGGGGAAAAGGGTCATCGGGTATATCCCRGCGCGTTTTAGCTGCAGTCAACTTATTTTCTACGATAAAACTATGAATTCTATGATCGATTGTACTATTTGTGAGTTGTATGATTTTGCATTGGTTAAGTCAGTGTAACTATTGAGTACGTTAAACTCATCCCAAATCAACGATGTTTTTCTTTCAGGTACAAACGAGAATATCGAGTGAATGGGAAACGAGGAAGGAATAGGGATACTCGTTATCCGTTTTGTTTTAGTATGTTTTCAAAAGAATGTGGAATTAGATTTAAATCGTACTCTAGCTATTTTCCACTGATAGCAATTTGTTTTTATCGTTTTAAATATTCCGCTGCGTAAACTTGATTATTTTGAAATCATGAATTTTATTATATTGTTGTTATGAAACTCGACATTTATTTGTGACGCCTAAATTTCTTCTTGAATTATTTAAAAATGTAAATCTAAATCGGGGCTTTACATTATAGCTGTCAAACGGTGTCAAAGGTAGTACCAGGATATTCTGTTATATGTAACCGTTCGTTTACTAGGTTTAGGTTAGGCTCCTCCAGCTTGACACGTGGCTAGAGCCTTGAGGTTAGGCTATGAGCTGCAGCCTTATTTAAAGAAGTTGTCATCTTCCTAAAATGACATGGTTTTATATTACCTTTAATAATATCAGAAAATGTATGGCTTTTCTCATGAACTGTTGCTTTCTTGATCTTAAACATGGTATCAGAGCGGGTCCCTAAACCTGTCTCCGATGCTACTGTCATCTTTTGCATTTATTAAACCGTGTCCTRCTCCAACATGGCTGAATCATCCACAACCACATCTTCAAACCATATCCTCCATAATACGAGCTCAAATCTGAAAGTTGTGCAACCTCAATCTTAGCTTCTCACCACCAAACTCTCAGATTCAAATTACCTCATCTGGAAACAACAGATTCTAATAGCTGTCTGAGGCTATGGACTTGAAGAGTACTTGAATGGATCTGTCATTATCCCACAAAAAATCATCACAAGCTCAAAAAATCCTGATGTGCTAAAGCTGAATCCTGAATTCCTTGCCTATCAAAGACAAGTTCAATTGCTAGCTTCATGGATGTTATCTTCACTCTCAGAAAGCTTGTTAGTTCTCATGGTTGGACTAGACACCTCTCACCAGATGTGGAATGCGTTGGAGATGAACTACTCCAGTCAAGCCCTATCTAGGCAGATGCAATATAAGCTGCAGCTATCCACAGTGAAAAAAGGTAACTTTTCCATCAGAGAGTATCTTAATAAGGTCAAATTGTGTTGTGATGCCTTAGCTTCTACTGGTCAAAAGTTTCTTAATCAGATCAAGTTATGAACATACTCTCTGGCCTTGGTAGTGAGTATCATTCTGTTGTTGTGTATGTTACCTCAAGGCCTGAGTCTTGCAAAGTGAATCAAGTCAGTGCACTCTTGTTGAGTTTTGAAAAAAGGATTGAAGCTGCTAATCCAGCTATGATTGATGACAGTAGCACCCTTGCTGCTAATCTTGCCGTTCATGGACAGAAGAGGGATAACTATAGCTCTTATAAGAATTCTAGACATAGAGGTAACTATTCCAGAGGTGGAGGAAGGCAAAATAGGGGAAGAGGCAGGGGTAGAAACAATTTCAACAAGATTGCCTGTCAGATTTGTCATTATACAAATCATACAGCTGAAAAGTGTTACTACAAAGAAGACTTGAACTTTGTTCCTAATTCAGCTAATCAAGGTCAGAACACAAGACAGTTCAATAACAGGAATTACAACCCTACTGCAATGATAGCATCTCAGAGTCAAGATGCAACATCTGTTACCTCAGACACTTTGAATTGGTTTCCAGACTCAGGTGCTACAAATCATGTAACCTATGACATGTCCAATCTCAACACCATCTCTGAATATAAAGGATCAAACAAGCTACATATGGGAAATGGAACAGGTCTGGACATTACACACATTGGTAATATTAAACTCAAATCTCCTCAATGTACTTCTGTTTTTCTACTCAAGAACCTTTTACTTGTCCCTTCCATCACAAAAAAAGTCTTATGAGTGTGTCTCAATTTGCTCAAGATAATGCTGTGTTTTTTGAGTTTCATCCCACATTTTGTGTTGTTAAAGATCAAGCTACGAGGGTAACTCTTCTTCAAAGGAAATTTATGGTTGGTTTATATCAGTTTAAACTCAAGACCAAGGGAAATCAAGACAAGAAAATTCAAGCAGCTTCCCTTTTTGTTAGTTTTAATAAAGTTATTGATGCAAATAAGTTGAGTTTGAATCAACCTTCAGTTAATGTTTCTATTTTTCAAAAAAGTCCAAACATGTATCTTTGGCACCATAGATTAGGGAACCCTGCCATTGAAATTGTTGGTAATGTATTTAAGCAATGTAATTTGTCCTTTGATGATAATAACAGACTACCTTTGTGTGATGCTTGCTGCAAGTCCAAAATACATAAGTTGCCTTTTCCTGAATCTCATACTACTTATACTCATACATTTGAGCTTGTTCATAGTGACCTATGGGGACCTTCACTTGTGAATACCTACTCTCATCGTAGATATTACATCAGCTTTGTTGATGAGTATACAAGATACACATGGATTTATTTTTTGAGAACAAAAGGTGAGGCTCTCTCTGCCTTTATCCAGTTCAGTCCAAGATCAAAACATTTCAGAGTGATGGTGGGACTGAATTCCTCACCTTCACACCCCTGCTTCAGCAACAAGGGATTAAACACAAAATTTATTGTCCATATACCCCACAACAGAATGGACTTTCAGAAAGGAAGCACAGACATATTGTTGAAACGGATTTAGCTCTCCTAGCTCAATCAGGTGTTTCACACTACTTTTGGGTTGATGCTTTCAGAACAGCTGTTTACCTGAATAGGATACCTACCAAAGTGCTGAAAGACAAATCTCCTTATCAGTGTTTGCTTGACTCTTCACCAGATTATAATCAGCTTAAGGTATTTGGTTGTCTGTGCTATCCATACATCAGACCATTGAACAAGCACAAGCTTCAACTCAGGTCCTTACCCTCTATGTTCCTTGGGTACTGTGATAACTACAAAGGATACAAAGCTCTCTTACCTTCAGGAAAATGATCATCACTAGACACATCCTCTTCGAAGAAACTGTTTTTCCTCACCTCACCAATTTCCCAACAAAACCTCCTTCTACAAACTCTGAAGTCTCCAATTTACCTGATCCTCCCATAATCACTGTCTCAAAGCATGCTGTGTCACACTCTACAAATCAACATTCATCACCTCAGGATCATTCTTCATCCACACATCACTCCTCTAGAACAAATTCTCCTCTGTCCAGTGAAAGAACCATCCCTCTTGTTGTTGACCTCCAAATTGATAACAACAGACACTCATCCACACACTCTCCACAACCAAAACATCATATGATTACAAGGTCTAGAGCAGGAATATTTAAGCCCAAAGCTCATGTGTCAGTCAGTTCAGAAACTGAATCAGCTTCTGAGAAAGAGGCCTTTGAGTTGAAAAACTGGAGGGAGGCTATGCAGGCTGAGTACTCTTCACTGGTGGAAAATAAAACCTGGATTTTGGTTCCTAGACCCTCAAACAAACCTATCATAGGGTGTAAATGAATTTACAAGATCAAGAGGAACTATGATGGCTCTCTTGCAAGATACAAAGCCAGGTTAGTGTCTAAAGGCTACACTCAAAACCCTGGCATTGACTATCAAGAAACCTTTAGCCCTGTCATCAAGCCAATCACAATCAGGATTGTTCTAACTCTTGCTGTAAGCTCAAACTGGACTATAAGGCAGCTAGATGTCAACAATGCATTCCTTAATGGAGACCCAGAACAAGATATCTATATGCATCAACCTTCAGGCTTTGAAAGCCAAGATAGCCTTAATGTTGTTTGCAAACTCAGAAAAGCCATCTATGGGTCGAACAGGCTCCAAGAGCCTGTATTGCAAGCTCAGGAAGGAACTTCTCAACCTATAATTTCAAGGATCAAAAGTTGATGCCTCTTTGTTCTACAGGATCAAAGGATAGAGTTATATTCTAGTCTTAGTGTATGCGGATGACATCATAATTACAGGGAATGCTGACACAGAAATCAATGATCTGATTCATGGTTTAAATCAGAAATTTTCTCTTAAAGACCTAGGAGCATTGCACCATTTTTTGGGAATTGAAGTCAAGAATAGTGGCACTAACCAACTGCATTTGTCTCAAAGTCAGTTTATCCAAAGTTTGCTGCAGAAATTTGGAATGGGAAATGCCAAGGGGTTAGACACACCTAAGGGATCCAAAGTTAGACTCTCAAAGTACATTGGCAAGAACAATGTAAATGCCACTACTTACAGAAGTATAATTAGAGCTTTACAATACATAACCATTACTAGACCTGAGATCACCTTCAGTGTGAACAAGTTAAGCCAGTATATGCAAAATCCCCTTGAGCCTCATTGGAAAGCATTGAAAAGAGAAATGAGATACCTTGCAGGAACTCACACATATAGACTCACCTTCTCACAGTCTACTCAACTAGATATCACTGCCTATTCTGATTCAGATTGGGCCACTGACATGGATGACAGGAAGTCAGTATCTTGTTTTTGTGTTTACTTAGGTAATAATCTTGTGACTTGGTGTTCTAAGAAGCAGCAATCCATCTCCAGATCAAGTACAGAAGCAGAATTTAGAAGTCTAGCACACTACTCCACTGATATCATTTGGATCACATACTTGCTCAAATAACTTCAATTTCCTTTAAAATCTACACCTTTTATATGGACAGACAACATTGGTGTTGAGGCCCTTGCAGCTATTCCAGTTCTCCATTCAAAGGCCAAACATAAAGAGTTGGATCTGTACTTTGTAAGAGACAAAGTAAATCAAGGAGTGTAAAGAGTTCAACATGTTCCTTCTGTGGATCAAATAGCAGATATCCTTACCAAACTGATTAACACGAATTTGTCTTGATTTTAGTTAGTATTTTAGTTCATTTTTATTATTATTTTCGGTGAAAGTTGGATGGATTGAGCACATTTTCGTATTTTCTTATCTCCAACTTGTTTTATCATATTTTAATTATAATTAATTAATATTATGTTTATTTTAGGTATTTTAGTTTGGACTTAGTCAAGGATGGGCAAACGAGTAGAGTTTCAGCAAAAACGGGCCGCGATTTGAAGAATTAGAAGCTGCCGACTTTCGATAACGGTTATTCTATCTGGAACCGTTATAGTATCCTCCAAACAAGCCTGCCAACTGCTGACCGCGTTGTCCAGTTTACGTCGATCGACGCAAAAAATGATGTCGTCGATGCACCCGCCCACAAAACTCTCTGTAGCGTCGACCAGTTGGCATCGGTCGACGCAAGAACCGACGTCAATCGACGCTTGATGCTGAAACACATTTTTTGTGATTTCTTGTTGCCCAAGACTTCCCACAACTATAAATGCCCTATGTATTTCGGATTTTTAAACACACAATCATATTCCTAGGGTTTCCAGGGCCTCTTAGGGGCTGACAACCCCAACGAGTGCCGTTTATTTTCTTAGTTACTCTTCAAATTTTTTAGTTTTAAATCTCTAGTTTTTAGAATAGTTAGATTAGCTTGTAGATAATTTAGATTCAAGATTTCGTCGTGGAACGCTGAAATTTTTTTCGTTTAATTAGTAAGTACTTATCTCTTATGCTCTTTAATTTAGTTCACATGCTTTCAATTAGTTTAATTAAATCTCTTAGAATAATTATTATTTCCATGACGAATTGTGATTATGATTGTGTTGGAATTGTGATGTTGAGATTGATGATTATTGTTAGTTAGATCTTATGAGTCCAGAGCATAGATTCGTTGTGAACCATCAATTGGGACTTCCCAAGCAATCGTGGAGACGAATCAAAACTCTAGAACCCTAGTTTTCTTAAAATCATTTTTAGAGTCTTTTAATTAATTCATAGTTAAATTAATGTTAGATCTTAGATAATTAATTCTTAGTTAAAATATATTTTAGTTTTAATTAATTAGTTCTTAGTTTAAATAGTTATAGATTTAATTAATTAGTTCATAGTTTAAATAATTTCTAGATTTAATTTATTACTCTTAGTTTAATTAATCGCTAGTTCTTAAAATAATCAAACAACACCCCCCCTGTCCGCGTGTTAGATGATTTATTTTTATTATTTTCTTATTCATTAAATTAAACACAAAACGAACTTCCGAATCTAGTCTTCCTTTGAGATCGACACGAGTCAACTTACCCACCTACAAGTGATCACGTACTCTTGCGGGTGAACTTTTTAAAATTGACAACATTAAATAAATAATGGTGCGGAAAAGTTCAAATCACAAACCCTCAGATTAATCCTTCATCTGGTTCAGATAAAAACTTAATGTTTCTCCTTCTCCAAGTTCGGATTGAGTGAGGCTGTTGAAATATATGGCCATGCATGTCCATGCATTGACAATGGTTCATCCTGATCAGCAATATTGTCCAGCTTGCACAGTTTATCTTGTAGCTAGGGTTATAGCGGTCAAACGGTGTCAAAGGTATTACTAGGATATTCTGTTATATGTAACCGTTCGTGTACTAGGTTTAGGTTAGGCTTTTGCAGCTTGACACGTGGCTAGAGCCTTGAGGTTAGGCTATGAGCTGCAACCTTATTTAAGGAAGTTGTCATCTTCCTAAAATGGCATGGTCTTGTATTACCTTTCATTGTATTAGAAAATGTATGGCTTTGCTCATGAACTGTTTGCTTTCTTGATCTTAAACAATATATCTGTACGTATAGTAAGAAATTCGTACATATAGTAAGAAATGTTTACGGTGACCGAAAATATTTTTGTACACATAGTAAAAGATTCATAAATATAGTAAGGAATTGTCTATAATAAGAAATTCAGACATACAGTAAGAAATTCAGACATATAGTAAGAAAAAGTGACATTATTAACGGAAAAAAATACATTACACCAATAATGATACGTAATAGTCACACAGGACCTACTCCCTCACTTTTGTATGCGAAATGAACTTTATTGAATTATTACACAAAAATTCTTAATAAAAAAAAATTCAAAATATATTTATTTATATAATAAACAAAAATTTTAAAAAATAAATAAAAACAAATCAGCAAGAAATTAAAATAAAAAATTTGAAATATAAAATATGGTATAATAAATTGTAAATATTTAATAATTCAAAATTATAGAATTATTTAAAACATTATCTATTTTTCAAAGAAATATTAAAAATTATTAAACTATATTCAGTAAATCTGAAATATTCAAAAAAAAGAAAAACCCCAGAAGTATAAAAAATATGAAAAATAAAAGGATAAAGAACTAGAAAGAATATATAAAATAAATCTGAAGAAGTCTATAAAATCAATTAATTAAACATGAGGATTACATTATTTATGATTTTTATAGTATATTTCTTTTTTCTAATTTGTTAAAAAATAATAAAAGTATATATTTAATAAATTCGAAAAATTATAAATAAAATTTAAAACTATATTAGTAAATCGGGAATAATATTAAATTAATCCAAAAATATTATAAATATGAAAAATAAATGAAATAGAAAAACTAAAAATAATCGATAGAATACATTAAATATACACGAATCTTATAATATTTATGAGTATTAATGTATTTTATTTTTCTTATATATTCGAATTTGTATATAATTCTTTTTGTTTATTTTATTAAATAAATAAATTTGACAGATTTTTTTCATATAATATTTTATTATTTTACAATTATTTTATTATTATAAATGATGACATGCCATCTATACTAGTTTTCAACCTCAAAATTTAGGTTTCACATATCATTTTCTAACGAACATGTCAAATCCAGACGAAAATTGTCCTCAATGTGCGAAAAAACTTAATTGCTTGACCAAATTTGCTACACCCCTTGTTTACTAAACTAATTTTTCCCGGAGCTAAAGTTACTGGACTAGTGATCCATTTTAGCTGCATTAATTAATTGATGTCATGTGATATGGTATATAATGTTGACTCACTTGGACCGGTCTTGCCGAACTAACATTAATTAGCACGAAGTGGGATGGGACTGATGATTATGAGCAGGTAGACCTGATGAATGGCGAGATCGGCATGATTAATGGTCATCTCGTTGTGTAAGTTGTGGGCTTCTAAGCTCACCAGCCTTCAAGTCTTAGAGTGTGAACTCAGAAAAGAGTCCTAAAGGGATGATGTCTCCTTTTGGTATGAGTAAAACAAGTTTGCTAATGATATATGAATCCCTTGGTGATCAAATATTTTACTTCTAATAAATAGGAACTAAGACTCTTACTTTATACACTATCACTTTTACATATAATATACGTATATATTATTTTTACACTTTATGACTTGAGCGTCGACGTGTTTACACCGGTAGCACCCAAGCTGCAGATCCTGCCCTAGCACAGATGTAGAAAGCCATGGCCCAGATGATGGCAAGGAAACACGCCCCTAGGTTAAAGAACCAATCCTTCTTTAATAATATAATATATGCAGAGATCTTGTGGTGGATGAAAGATTTGAATATCATGTATACCGGGCAGATGGACAACGAAAATCACTTACAATGTATTGATAACCTGACTTTGCTTTATGGCTGAAATTATGTAGCTCAATGTCGAGCATTCTTAGTAATGTTAATGGATTATGTGTAGGATTGGTTTCAACAGTTGCCTCTAGCGAGCATCACGATCTTTTATGTATTAGGCAAAGCATTTAAGGCACACTTGGCTGGAAATAAGGCACATCTAAATAATTGTATATCCTTATTTCAAGTGTGATAGAAACCAAGAGAATTGCTGAGAGATTACGTTGAGAGGTTCGCCATGATAAGTGTGGAAGTACCTAACACCGCTGATGCAGTAAAAGCTAATGTCCTAGCATAAGGATTGAGCTCGGGACCCTACGAACCTCGCTCATGAAGAAATACATAAAAACATTCTCTGATATGCTTGGTAGGTCCACTAAATACATCCATGCAGAAGAGGCAGTGAAGGATTTTATCATAGGAAAGGGGAACGATTCTGTATGTAGAGCACAATGAAGAAGTATTGAGTACAAAATTACGAGGATGGAGATTGTTTTGCATGTAATTTTGGTGTTTTTCATGTGTTTTTAATTATGATTTTAAATTTTTTAATAGTTTTTGAGTTGATTAGTTAGGTTTTCTAGGTGGTTTTTCTTATTTTGTTTTTTTTTTCATATTTCTTGTTTATTTTATATTTAATTGGGTTAAATGACTTCAATTAATTTGAGGTTTCGTGAAATTCTTGGATTTTTATGTTCAAAATTCCTATTTTTATTATGTAGAGCACAATGAAGAAGTATTGAGTACAAAATTACGAGGATGGAGATCCACATTATATTTGAAATGGAGACGAGAGAAGGCTGAATATGGACATTGCCGAGCCAAAGCTTGATGCATACACGCCTCTGAGATTAAGTCAAGAACAATTGTTCAAGATATTAGAAAAAGGATTTAGAAGGCTACACTAAGTGGCCTCAAGATTATAAAGAATGGCAGAGCAGGCCTAAGTCAATATTGTCTTACAAGTTTCATTATGATTATGGTCGTACTACCGAGAGTTGTCGATGCCTAAAGGATGAGATCAAGTGTATTATCCTAATCAGACACTTAAAATAGTTTATATAGTAGGAAATAGATCTTAGTCGTAGGTATAAGAGGGATCCCCACAAAGATGAGGAAGACCAAGGAGAAAAACTAGTTCAAAGAAGAACAAAATAAAGGGTTAGCTCCCCCCTCTCAAAGGGGATTAATTTAGATGATTTATGAGGTACCCACATGCGGGACTCCAACCGAGCTCGAAACACTCATGTACAGGAAATTAAGACAGTGAAGCTGCTCATTACAAATGTGCAGGTTGGAAGTGATGATCCTATTTTGTTGATTAGTCCTCGTGATACTAGGGGCATCTAGTTCCCCATAGCGATGTTTTAGTGATTACAATATGATGTGAAAAGGGTATTTATCAATATGGCTAGCTTGATAGATGTGTTGCTTTATGATTGTTTTAGGAAAATGAAGCTAGATATATAGGTGTAGTACATAAATAATCCATATTTGGATTTGATGGGGTAGAGATCTTCCTTGTGAGCGAGGTTATTTTACCATTAGTCTTGGGAAATTACCAAGGGAGGAAAGTAATGATCGTAAGATTCCTTATAGTGGATACCACATAATCTTAAAATAATGACCCTCTTTGAATGCTTTCTAGGCTATGGTGTCCACCCATATCATGTGCCTTATGTTTTTGGTAAAAGGAGAGGATGGAACAGCGTTGGAAGATCACTATCAGTCACATTCTTGTTACTAGACATCGGTGCATGAAGGTATGCAGTCTAACAAGAGAGCAAGTGACCCTCAGAACATAGTATTGGTGTCAAAAAATCTAGGATGAAAGCCCTGGAGGGAAAAGTGTGAGTTGAATCATCATGGAAAGCGTTAGGATAAAGGAAAGGATTTTAAAGAGACTTCTTATGATAAAAATGGGCATATAAACAGGAGAGTGGTAGAGTGAAAGATAAAGAAGATAAAATGGTGCAAGAGGGAACGCTTTGTCCTTTTGATTACATCTATGAGTATTTGTAACTTTCTATCTCTTATTATTATGAATAAAGAGTTTCCCATTTTAATCTATGATTATTATCGAGTGAACTAAGATCATACTTGTCCCAAGATTAGACATTTTCTATTTTATTTGTTTTGTTACATTGGTATTGATGTTTGATTGAGTGTAGTGTATGTCTATGCGTTCTCATAAGGGAATTTTAGTCATTTACAATCCAGAGCTTGAGGAAACTTTTAGGAGGTTGAAAGCAGCGAATTGGGACATGGAAAAAGGTGACGATGGCCGTACACGATTCATTGGTGTCTGAGAATGTTATTCCGATGATGAGAATATCATAATCGTGAGAGTTGAACAAGCATGAGAGTTGGCCGAGTGAGTTCAGCAAGATGAATTGGAATGAGAGAGGGCTGAGAACGAGCGATGTGCTCATGCCTAAAGATGAGTTCAAGATGAGATTCCACATCCTCCCATTCATGATAATTTCCATCATATGAGGAACTAAAATTACAAAGGGCTGTCTCGCATTTCTATTCAAACTAATGATTTGAGATCAAGCATTCCTTAATTCAAATTATTTCTCAAGAGCCATTTAGAGGTATAATGGTCAAAGACCCTTACAAACATCTTTCATATTCCTCACAAGTGTGATTTATAAAAGATAAATGCAACGTCAAAAGTTTCCTTTTGTCCACGTATGTTTCATTATTCTTTAAAGGACAAAGCAAGACATTGGTTGATATTGGTGGATGACAGGAGCATAATGACATTCAACGAGTTGAAACAGAATTTTCTTGCAAGTTTTTCTCTCCGACAAAGATGATGCACTTAATGAGCGAGATTACAATGTTCACTCAAGATATATTGGAGGCGTTGTATGAAGGTTGGGATATATTTTGAGAGATAATTTATAAGTGTCTCCAATATAATTTTACGAAGACACAACAAACATACTTCTTTTACAAGGGTTGAGGAGTCAAGATTAAGCTTGATCGATGTGGCTGTCGGAGGATCGTTGCATCCAAAGAGTACTAGAGGCGCTTTTACACTTGTTTAAGATATGGCTACAACTATTTATTAATGGCCTTTTGAATAGTCAAATATGGAACAAGTATTTGAGGTGAAAGACATGGACTCTCTCTCGAGGAAATTGCTGCATAATTGGTAATTATAACAAGTCAATTACATTTAAAAGCCTTGGGAGAATCATTGAACAATTAAAATTATCCGTTAGATCCAATAGATGCAAATTATTTGGGGCGGACAGACAATAATAATCGAGGAGAATTTTATCCAAATTATTGAAATAATGACAACTTGTCATATAGTAATACAAAGAACGTGCTTCATCCTATTGTGCATTTCAAGGTAGTAAATGGATAGACCATCGAAGAGAAAAATCAATTTCTTTAGGTAGTTTTAAATGCCTTTATGAAAAATATGTCTCAGCATTTCCTAAAGAACAGGGCAAAGTTAGATGCAGTTGTTGATCAAATGAAAGTGTTAACCAAAACTATTGGAGCACGTTTGAAGAATATAGATAGTCAAGTTTGGAAATTGGAAGAAATAATTATTGGGAGGCAACTCAATCAAAGTTTAAATTGCTTATAATGAACTCAAAAGATTTGTGTAATACTATCTTATATGGTGGAGCGTAATAGGTATGTGGAGAACCTATAAGGATCTATACAAGAATATGTGGAGCTGAGAGAGCTAGATGACCCATAAATTATATTCATGAGTTGTAATCTTCATGATAAGAAATTAGATCCTGGTGGTTTCGTGATATCTTGCAACATCGAAGATTTGGCTAATACACAGAATCTTTGTGATTTGGGTGCGAGTGTGAACATTATGTTATTGGTAACATTTCGAGAATCAAGCCTCATGATTTCGAAGATGATGAACATGACTTTGACGTTAGCGGATCAAACGTTAACTCGTCTGAAAGGAATTGTGAAAGATGTGATCATTAAGAATGGATCTTTCATTTATCCTGTAGTCTCTGTGGTGATAGGAATGGAGGATGATGGTAGTGTACCAATTATTATCGAATAACCATTCTTATACACCGCACGAGCATCAATTAACATGGAGAAGAGAGTTCTTAAACTTCATGATTTTAATAAATATATTCGTTGTGTGCTTTTATATGATTCTTTTGATGATAGTGATGACAAGGTTATCATTGATGAAGACGGTCAGAGTGAAGAAGATGATAATAAGGGTTGATTTACAAGCACTTAGAAAAAGGCATCCCTTAGAACTAAACAGGCATCAAGCTAAAGGCGTTAAACTTAACGCTTGCTGGGAGGCAACCCAATCAAAGTTTAAATTGCTTCACGTTATTCAGTTTTTAGTGTAGTTTTTATGCTTGCATTAAAAAAATTATTTGGTTGTGTATAAAAGCCTATACTTGAGTTTTGAACCCGACCGTTGGTCGGGTGTGAGGTCATGTGATAGAAGTGATCATAAACGTTCTATTCTTACAAACATTTTGAAGATTACCTATAAAAAACATAGTTGATCGTAGTTCGATGAGGTCACTCAAGTTATACCTCACATGAAAGACTAATCGCAAGTAATTTTTGTGTTTGAATCATGAAAATGAAATAAAGAAAAATCTATACACCCATGATCAAATTTTGGGTTTTGAGTTTTTAAAAACTAAGATGATAATTTAAATAATGAGAAATGAAATTAAAGACTTTGAAAATATCCATAAATAGAGGTTATAGGTGTTCTAAACTCGCCTCCATGATCAATTGACAATTTATTGAACACTTAACTTACAAATCTTTGTTTTCAATCCTGATTCACAGTTAAGCACCAATTAATGGTACAAAACTCACCTAGACCCTAGAACCATAAATTCTAACCTAAAACATCATGAAATGAAATAACATAAACTAAGAGCAAGCATGGACATAATTAATCCAATAAAGAAGTTTATAATCCAAATATCAATAATAAAAGCAAAAAATATGATATTACAACTAAATCTTGGAGGATGGAAATCAATAACATAAAGCTACTAAAATCATGATCTCATAAATAAAAGCACAAATAAATTAACAAAATCATTGGAGGGAAAGTACTCTTAAAATACTCTTGAACAATCTACATAATCTAATCTTACACATCTACTAACCCAAAAGGAAATTCTATATTACAAGTCAACCATAAGCACAAATGTGGCTAAACCCATTTGCTCTACACTACCATTTATCTAAACTATGCCAAAAGAGGAAATAAGCTTGAAAAGGAGAAATAACATAACAATAGAGGAAATTGAGGGACTTATTAACCAAAGAAGAATAGCTTAAACATAAACCATACATGAGAAAATAAATTGCTCCGAACTTTCGTATAAATTCCAAAGAATATGCAAGAGAATTAAAACTAGATGGAACCCTAAGTAAAATTGTTCTTCAGAATCACAAAAGACAAAGAGTACAATGTCTCTCCACATAAATTAAGCTTCCCCACACTACAAACTAAGCTAACTAAGTAATATATTAAAGTTCTACAAATTAAGCAATGTAGGAATTAAAGAGTGTTTATACTTGAAGGTGAAAAGGGATGAAAAGAGGATAGGACTTCCCAAAACCTAAGGGGTCCAAAAATCTCACCTTTTTTAAGGTGGTAATATGGGTTTATATAGGGTGAAATTGGGGGTAAAATGGTAAATTTTCTGAAAATCGCCATAAAATGGTTTTTTGTTGATCATCCGTATTTCTGTCATTGATCGATGGTGTCTCGCCTGTCAGTTGGATGTCAATCGATGGTGCTAATTCACGATGGAAAAGTGCTTATCCCGATAGGATGTTGATCAACAGTGGCGGGACACCCATGGCCAGTCGATCGACGCGAGTAGGAAAGGTGCGTTAATTTGCCATCGATCGACAACTGTGCTTTATGGGTCCAGCTTCTATTTTAGCCAAATTGAGCCAGTTGTGATCCTCGGGAATGCTCTTGCTCCTGCTCAACTGTCCTAGAAAAAATAAAACAAAATCTAAAAAAAATATGAGAAGAATATAAAAAAATACTAAAAAGACGACAAAGGCTATAAAAATTCAAAAAAAATAAAAAAAATACAAAATACAGCTTAAACCCGACTAAGTCACACAAAACAAGACACAGTAACATACGGAAAGCACACATAAATATGTACAAATCAACTTCACCACACTTAGTTCCTCCTTGTCCACAAGCAAAATCAAAACTAGACATCGACAATAAAAATATATCCCTCGAATGGACCTAAGACTAATGCACATAAATGAATAGCGAAATAATGCATTTCGTCACTTGAAACCCAAAACAAAGAACATCTATGAAGTTTTTAGATAAGAGAGTTAGACCTTAACTTCAACGACTTGTACGATGAGTTACTCTTCATATAAGTCTTTCGTTAATGTACCGTCCAAGGTCTATCCACACTAAAAATAACTAAATTGACATCCTACTAGCCCCGTCATCTATTCACCTCTTTTTTTTTCTTTTTTGAGTACCTAATTAAAAAGGTAATGAACACATATTTACAAGACGAGCATGAATGGATGTGTTTTCAACTCCGAGACTTGTTGCTAATTGCACCTTATAAGTTTTCTCGATTAGTGCGAGCAGTGGAGTTTGACATATCCAAAATAAAATAAAATTACACACTAATCCATAGATGGTAAACGAGAACAAGGCTAGTAAAAAGTATTTGATTTATTTGAAAATTTTCACGGAGAGCATGAGTCTAATGCATTTACATATGATTCCTACACTTCATGCCCCACAATTATAATAGTGTTGAATGAACGTATAAACAAACTAACCAAAATAATAAAACCGCGTCTTTCACCAAGGTTCTAATAAATGTCAACACATCACGACTCAATCAATATCACAAGAAAGCAAGTAAGCATAAGAAAATCTTAAACATAGAAACACACTCCCCCACACTTAAAACTAAGAAATGTCCACATTGCACACAAAATGTAATAAGATAAAAGTGAAGAGAATTTCTAACTGGCGGTTTAAGCAGGAAGAACCTGCAAAAAGGGGTAAGTGGGGAAAAAGAACACAAACGACAAAAGACTTGAACATGAGTAACAAACATAAATATATTTTTTATTTTTAACATTTTCTATTTTTTATGTGTCTTTGAAATTTTTAAATTTCTTTTTTGTTATTCTTATTTGGAAATCAAGGTAAAAAGGAGAAAAAAGTGTTTCTGGATTTTTGTAAATTTTTTAATTGGGTTTGGTCGAACTGTGGTGGGTCGGATGAACTCGAGCAAAATGGATCCATGTCATAATAAGTGCCTATCGATCATGTCTCAATTTATGGGCCATCAATGGGTATCTTGCATCGATTGATGGGCAATAAATGGACCATCGATGGGTGCACTAAAGTGTGTCGATCGAGCATCGATGGGCGTCAATGTAGTATAGGCTACTCCCATCGATCATGCATCACCCCTTGCACCAAGAATAGTTTCTTCATCATTTTCTCCCAGTTTCTTCGAGCAAAGTCTCCGATTTTTCAAAAAAATTGGCCCCGAGCATGCAAAACGGTCCTTTAACCTCAACCAATTCTCCAAAAATTATTAAAGAAAAGGAATGAAAAGAGAACTTGGGTTGCCTCTCAAGAAGCACTTGTTTAACGTCTATAGCTCGACAATCTGTACAAGAGCAATGTCATCCAGGATCCAAGAATATGTGGCGATCATGTCACGCCTTAGTGTTCTCCAAAAGTAAGAATTGGCGAATAAATTCTCTAAGGTATTCATGGAAAGCAAGTGTGAAGTTGGGAGAAATAAGAGCTATAAATTGCTTTAGAGGCCCAAAATGTGAAAAATTGATCATCGAGAAAAGGCTGGCACATCGAGCGAATAAATTACGGATCTCGACAACAAAAAGGATGTAAATGCTCTTTGAGCAATAGAACTCATCTCCGGGCCACTCACTCAATCTATTTTGTTATTAAGGGCTCATTCTTCGTGATAGGAAAACAAAATCATGAGGAAATACATGGGCCTCAATGGTCTTCGGAGATAAGAAATGAGACTAATCGACCACGGAAACTAGATCACCACAAATTGGATGCAAGTCACAAGGCTTGACCATTGGGGGAACAAAAAAGCAAATCAAAAATGTAAAACAGCCTTTCGTCATGCCCAAGATCTTAGAAATAAAATCAGTAAAGGCTCCCAATTTCTAAAATGGGTCGATCAACTCTAACACCTCTACTAACACCAACTCCTCACCTTCAAAACCTAAAAGGAATTATTCGAGCACAAGAGAGAGGAATCGGACTCAATATCGACTACCACTTCCACCACGTCACTCTCAAGGATCAATAATGCATCGAGTAGTGGTAAAAGAGGCTCAACAATCTCTAATGCCTCCACAATTAGAATCAACCTTCAAAGTCTTCATCTAAGGCCCTTAATCTTAAATCTCCAATGGCAACAACACCTTCTTGTACTCGTCCACTAATATATCTTTATCGAACAGCAAATGGGTATACTCATGCTCTTCCAAACTCACGAGTCCCACCAAATCACTCCCATCGTCAGTAAGATCCAACAATCCCAAATCATCACTCACCAATGGAACCTCCGTTGCCATCATCCTCATACTCTCTTCCACAAAATCATCAACTATGAGGGGGGCAATGTTCATATCCACATCCTGAAACTCAAATTTTGTCTCCTTACTCACATCCACAAAAGTAGCAATCAAGCTACTATCACATACAATTAAAGCAAAGGAATGCGAAGTGAATGGGGAATAATTATCATAGATCATATTGTACTAGGGTGAGGTGGGTAGATCATAAGGTTTGTAGCTCAGAGAATATGAATTAAGACTTTGTGGAGTATACAAATCATAGCTCGGATAAGAAGAAGGTGAAATGGGTGGGGAGATGAGGTATAACTACCCGGAGTTTAAGAATTGTGAGGCGGGGCACGAGGACTAAAACTTTTATCGTAGAGAGTCGAGGAGAGTGGATCATATTTGTACTTCGACGAATAGGTTAGAAGCGGGTGTAGCATACAAGTTATAGATCGAGGGAGGAAAGTGAGAGGTGGGTGGAGGGTAATAGAACTCCTTCATGAAATAATTATGCACCTAATTCTAAGATAGCATGGGGTCGGGATTTTCCTTATTATACCATGTAAGTGCCCAAACCCTTAACAAAAAATGAGAAGAATCGCATCTTCACTGATCCATAGTGACGCCTTTGAGAGGAAATGAATGATTAATGGTATTATACTCATGTAGAAAGGCAAGCGGATCCTCCCTCGGAAGCCCATGGAACAACGGGAGTAGATCGTATTAAGATTCCTTGATATTGTAGGCTTGCATCTCGGGGCTAAGTGGGATATTGCGAAACTTAAATTTTGGAATAAAGAGATTTATATTTTCCATGAAGATTGTAAAGGTCGTAAAATAGCGAAGGAACTTGATAATTTGGCATTTTTGGATTGTTGAATATCATAACTCAAAAGACTTGGTGGATTTTTGATTTACCTTGCACACACGACACTCAATAAATGAGATTAAATGCACCAGAGGGAAACAAGAAAAATGAAGAAAAGAAAAATCAATCACAAACAAGACATAAAGACAAAACAAACAAAAACAATAAGCTAAGATCCTAAAGAGCATACACAAAAATCACGACCTTTAACTTTCTCCAACAACGATGCCAATGTTTGAATTGATCCAAAAGGCACTATTTTCACAAACATTTTGAGGATCGCCCGCAAGAGAATGGGGTAGATCGTAGTGTAGTGGGATGATTCAAGTCCTATCTCATAAGTAAGACTAATCGGAATTGATTTTTGTTTTTGAATCACAAAAAAAGAAAATAAAGAAAAGCTATTTTATACACACGATCAAATCTTGGATGTTGAGTTTCTAGCAACTAAGATGATAATTTAAATCACGATAAATGAAACTGAAGACTTTGAAAAGATCGGTAAAATGAGGGTCTAGGGTTCTAAACTCGCCTCCATGATAAACTGATAATTTATCAAACACGCAATTGAAAAGTCCAGGTTATTAATTCTGATTTTTAATTTAGCACTCGATAATCACCAATTGATTGTTCAAAACTCATCTAGACCGTATACCCATAAATTCTAACCTAAAAATATCATAAAAAGCAATAACATAAACTAAAAGCAAGCATGGACATAATTAATCCAATACATAAGTCCACAATCTAAATAGCAATAATAAAAGCAAGGAATATGAGATTACAACTAAAGTTTGGAGGGTTGAAATCAATATCATAAAGCTAGTAAAATCATGATCTCATAAATAAAAGCACAAATAAGTTAACACAATCATTGGAGGGAAAATACTCTTAAACTACTCTTGAACAAGCTACATAAGCTAATCTTACACATCTACTAACCCAAAAAGCAATTCTATATTACAAGTCAACTATAAGCACAAATGTAGCTAAACCCATTTGCTCTACACTACCAACTATTTAAACTATGATGAAAGAGGAAAGAAGTTTGATAAGGAGCAAGAACACAACAATGGAAGAAATTGAAAGATTCATAACAAAACAAGAAGATCTTAAACATCCAGACTACAAACCATATATAAGAGAATAAATTGCTTTAGACATTAATAGAAATCACAATTAAAATGCAAGAGAACATGAATTGCTGTTCAAAATCATAAAATCCAAAGATTACAATGTTTCCCCACATAAATTAAGATTCTCCACAGTGCAGACTAAGATAACTAAGTACTGAATTAAAGTTGTAAGCAATATGGGAATTAATGAGTGTTTATACCTGAGGGTGAAAATTGGCTGAAAAGAGGTTAGGGCTTCCCAAACCCTTAAGGGTCCAAAAAGCTCTCCTTTTTGCAGCTGGCAATGTGGGTTTATATAGGGTAAAAGTTGGGCGAAATGGTAACTTTGCCAACAATGGTCAAAAAATGGCCTTCTATCGATCAGCCGGCAATGTGGGTTTATATAGGGTAAAAGTTGGGCGAAATGGTAACTTTGCCAACAATGGTCAAGAAATGGCCTTCTATCGATCAGCCATTGATCGACGATGTCTCGGCGGTTGGCTATCGATCAATGGTGATAATCGATGATGGGTAAAAGGGCGTGCATTAATAAGTTGTGAATCGACGATAGTGGGTGACTCTCGGCCAATCGTTCGAGGTGGGCTGGAAAGGCATGTATATTGCCATCGATCGACAACTGTGCTTTGTGGTTCCAGCTTGTGTTTTTATTAAATTGAGCCAGTTATGATCCTCCTAATGCACTTGGGCCCGTTAAACTATCGTAAAACCAAGAAGATAAAATAACGTAAGAAATCTCCAAAACATGAGGCAAAATATGAAAAATACTAAAAAGATGACAAAAGTTACGAAAATGCAAAATAATAAAAATGAGACAACTCAAACATGACTAAAGAATATAAAACAAGACACAAAAACATACTGAAATACAAACAAATTTATATAAATTAGTGACCTAGACAAAGTCCTTGTACTTCACACCCGACCAAGCACCTGAGCAGTAGGTCTTGTGTAGAGGGACTTAATTCTATTGTTGTAAACCTAAGCTGGAACCTGAGTAGGTGGTCGAGTGGATTATTTTTTGAAAACAGTGGGAGTTCACCCAAGTTGACACCAAAAAAAAGGCCAGGTGTGTAGTCGGGTGTCGGAAGCAGACTTTTTAGGAACTCTTTGTTTTTATTAGGAATCCTATTTTTTTAGAACTTTTCTCTTACTTAACCCTGAAGAGATTTCCAAACCCTAAAAACACATAATTTGTATTTGTTTTTACATACACACTTTGCTATTTTTCATTTAATTGTAGTGTTTTTCTCGTGATTTTAATTAGAGTTTAATGCTGTTTAAAGTAGTTTTGAGTCGAGTTTCATTAGGGTTTTATGTTGTTTTCTTGTTTTAATGTTTTGAGCTTTATATATTCGATGTTGGTGATGTTTGTGTGATTCTTGGGTTTTTAAGTTCAAAAATCTTGTTTCGTAGGTGGCTTACTGAATTAGATTCGCACCAAGACGTTCCGGCATACGGATAGGTTCGAGGCAAGGCATTGAGGCCCGAATTCCGTGCTAAAATGAGAAAACCGAGCAAAAAGTATCCCAAATCGACTCCAAGTCCAGTCGATCGACTAAAAAGGACTCTGAATCCACTGCTCGACATAAGCTAACCCGATCAACAGAAGACCAGCCGATCAACGGCCTAACTATCGATCGACCGAGACTAGCCCAGATCGACTGCCTCGCTGGAAATATCGGGAATTTAGGCCTTTTTTTTATTATTTGGCCCCTACAAACAACTATATAAACCCCACATCTTTAACCTAGAAAAAGATATCAACTCTCCCTTCAACTATTTCATGTGCTGGGGATTTATTTTCTCTCTCTAGATCTTAGATTTAATTTCAAGCTTTTCCTTGGGTTTGTAAGCTCAAGAAGAATTCAAGTCATCACTTGGGTTTTATTTGCTTTGTAATTTCATTCAAGTTTTTTGATTCTCTTTCTTCACTTCAAGTAAGATTTTCATTAATTTCTTCCTTGTTCTTCAATTTCATGCTTGTTCTTCAATTTATGAATTTAGCCTTAGCTCTTAGATTTATTGTTAAATTTTATGATTTGGCTATAGAATCTAGGTGAGTGACACACCAAGATCATAGATCGTGTCCTTGATCATTTTTATTTTGAGTATTTCATATGCTTTATTTTGGTTTTTCTTTTCATGCATGGTTTTATGTTGAATGCTAGATCTACTCTTCGTTTCTAATTATTTCTCGTAAAGATTTTAACTTTCATGTCAACTTTTATTGCTCTTTCTAGTGGTGCTTTCAATTTTTGTTAATTTTCATTTTTGAAATTTCATGATCATGCATGCATAGCGGTACTTTAGGCTTTCATGCTTGTACCTTGTTTTTCCTTGTTTTTATTGCTTACTTTCATTATTGCTTGCAATTTCAATACGGCATACGCATGAGGCATACAAAATACTTGCATTTACTTTCATAGTTAGTCTTAGTTCTTCATTTTACTTGCTTTAATTTCTTTATTTTTATTTTATTTTCATTTTCTCTTAATTCCAACAAGCTAAAAACACATAGATCTCTATAATCAATCGAATTCCGATAATACAAAGCCATGAACCCCTTTTCTTACTCACCACCACTAATATATAACAAACAAAATGGCGTCATTGTGACTCGGCTTGGTTAAGGTTTTTGATTTGCTTGTAGTTTCTTTGTGTTTCTAGCTTTCTTTTGTATTTGAAGTTTTTATTGAGTGTATGCAAGGTCGTCAAACATTGGAAATGATTTGGATCCTTATATTTCGAACGATAGATTAAGGCGTTTACGACTTCCCTTGGCTATTGCTCAAGACATGGCACATAATCTTCCAAACATCGGACCGTTTCTCTATCCAAATGAGGAGTCCCCACGAGCTCGTGCTCTTCAAAGAAGTATTGATCCCAAGCCCGTGGTTCTTGTCGAACCATCCTCCCTGATCGACAAGCCCGGGCCTTCAAACTCCAAACCACCAAGCCCTCACAACCAAGCTTTCAGAAATCAAGGGAGTGGTTTTACCACTCATGGACACGCCATGGGCCTACACCAAGGTACCACACCCTTTCCTTACCGTTCTAAAACTTTCATTTCCAATACTCATGGAAATATGGGTTACATCCTAACATAGTCATGGTGAAAACCATGTTTCTAATGGTGTCAACGTCAACGGTCAACCCAACATGGCAGGGCATGGTGTAAACCATGTTGGGTATAGCTGATTTGTACATTTTTATGTGATTTTCGTGTGTTTTTGCATTGTGTTTTGTTGGCTTTTACATGTTTTAGTTTTATCTTTTTATCATTTTTCTTTCTTTTGATGTTTTTCATTTCGTATCATGTTTAATGTTTTCCTACTCTATTTTATATGTAATAATTTAATTTTGCTTCATTCCTGGTTTTAGCTTCAATACGAAGAAGACGAGATGCATGACGTGCATCCGATGCCCGCAGCTAGCGCCGCGTCGACGTCGGGAGACGCCCGCATCAGTCGACGCTATGTCGACGCATAGCTGCACGAATGTCGATCCTAGCTCCGTCGATCGATAACCTATAGACGCAAACTTGCAGTTGCGTCAATCCGTGCACGCATCCGTCGATGCACTGCCTGGTCGACGTGAGCAGCCTGACTCGCATCGACATCGACACTCGGACCGCGTCTGTCGACGCTCCGTCGGTTGAGCAGTTATTTATGGGAAAATCTATAAATAGCCATTGGTTTCTTCAAAAATATATCAGATATTCTGGGGGGAAGGTTCCAAAACGTTCAGATACATCAAGTCCCTTTCCATCTAAATTAAATTGAGAGTTTAGTTGATGATCAAGTCATTTCCTTCGTTTCTCGTTCGTTATTCTTTGAAGATATCATTTTGTTGCTGTAGATCGTTCGTCTTCTACTGATTTCATATGAATTATAAGTTTCTTGCACTTTATTATTTACAGTGTTGTACTTTCATTCGGATTGTTATTAGTTTAGTAACTCAAGAATGATTTACTTTTAATTCGCTAGTTCAATTATGTTTGTTTTCTCATTTTCTAAATCTTAGTTTTTATCGCTTTCAATTAGTTTTAATTTTTGTATCCTCGTTTTCAAATTCGTAGTTATAGAAACCCATCCCCGAAAATGGATCGTGTGTTTAGTTAAAGAATTTTTAAACAAACATTTATAGACGCCGGTTGTAATTCCTTGTGATTCGACTCGAGTCAAGCTTATCGCCTATGTTAGTCAAGAGCGTGAAGGTGGCCTCGCATGTATATGACCTAAAGGAGACCTTCGACACTTTGAGAAGATACAGGATGAAGCTCAATCTAAAGAAGTGTGCATTCCGGGTTAGATCTGGTAAATTCCTGGGCTATATGATCACAGATAAGGGAATCGAGGCCAACCCAGAAAAAGTTAGGGCCATCATGGACATGCAAGCTCCAAGGATTGTGAAAGAGATGCAGTGCTTGGCAGGCCGAATCAATGCTCTGAGCAAATTTGTCTCGCGCTCAGCGGAGAAAAGCTTACCATTCTTCTAAGCCTTGCGCAAGAAATCTCGGTTTCAATGGAGTGATGAGTGTGAAGAAGCGTATAAAATGTTGAAAGAGCACTTGGCTAGTATTTCGCTTCTTACTAAGCCAATTCCGGGTGAGCCTTTGATCATGTACTTGTCTGTTGGGCAACATGCTATTAGCTCAGTCTTGCTCAGGAAAGAAGGGAAAATACATAAGCCAGTGTACTATTGGACCAAAGTATTGCATGACGCTGAAATTTGGTATGTGGAAGTGGAGTGAGCGATGCTAGCCCTGGTTGGCACAACGCGTAAATTACGGCCTTATTTCCTTTCACATGGCATAATCGTGCGAACCAACCTTCCGTTAAAAGCCATCATGGATAAACCAGAAGCATCAGGATGACTGGTCAAATGGATAATTGATCTTAGCGAATTTGATATAACTTTAGAAGCAAGAGAATCTATAAAAGCTCAGACATTGGTTGATTTCATGCAAGAAATGACCAGCTCTCCTGAAGAAGAGAAGGAATGGATGGTTTTTGCGGATGGTTCAGTAGGGAACCTGGGTTGTGGCGCAGGCATAGTACTGATCGATCCAATGCCTATAGCTACCAAATATGATGTGCAGATGAACTACACCTTGTCTAATAACGCGCCTGAGTATGAGGCCATGTTTAGAGGAATTCAAATGGCAAAGGATTTGGGGGCAGAGCAGGTGTGCGCATAGGTTGATTCGCAGCTTGTGTGTAGACAAACATGTGGAGACTTCGAGACTAGAGATGAACACATGTAAAGATATTTATCTCGGTTCAAGGAGTTAGCTAGGGACATGAGAGCTCTGACTGTCCTTCAAATCCCTAGAGAAGAAAACGCGAGAGCAGACTACTTGTTTAAGGTAGCTAGCTCAGTTGTGGATTGTCGAGAGAGGGTAACCACTCTACTGATGGCGGACAAAGAATTCGGAGAAGAGCAAGTATGATCGGTGGATGAGAGAGAGGACTGACGCTCTCCCATCAAGGCATATATGGAAAAAGGAGAGCTGCCAGAAGACAAGAGGGAAGGAGCAAAGGTGAGAACCAGGTCTAGCCGATTTTTTTAGATTAAGGAGATGTTGTTTCGGCGAGGATTTGGGTGGCCCCTATTGCGATGACTAAGATTAGAGGATGGCACCCATGCCCTCAAAGAAATCCATGAGGGTTGATGCGGCAATCATATGGGATCGAGGGCCCTGATAAGCAAGATAATGCGAGCTGGCTATTTCTTGCCATCGTTGCAAAAAGAGGCGGAGGACTTCGTCAAGTGGTGTGAAAAGTGCCAAAAGATGTCTCCCTTGACTCACCAGCCAAAAGAGGAGCTCATGACAATGAGCTCTCCCTGTCCCTTTGCAAAATGGGGGATAGACCTGGTCGGACCTTTCCCAATGGCCCCAGCCCAGAAGAGATTTTTGATTGTAGCCATTGACTGCTTTAGCAAGTGGGTTGAGGCCGAGGCCCCGGCAAAAATTACGGAAGAAACAGTGATGGGCTCCATCTGGAAAAACATTGTGTGTCGGTTTGGTATTCCAAGAGTCATGGTCTCGGATAATGGTACCTAGTTCATGGGAGCCAAATTTAGGGCTTGGTGCGCTAAAATGAAAATTCAGCAACACTTCACATCTGTTTACCACCCGCAAGCGAATGGACAAGTCGAAGTGACCAACCGCATCCTTGTCATGAAAATCAAGTCACGCTTAGAATAATCAGGGGGTAAATGGGTGGAAGAGCTAAGTTCGATACTCTGGGACAACCGTACTAATCCCAAAAAAGCACAGGTGAAACCCCCTTAAGCTTTGTTTACGGCATGGACGCGTTATCCCCGCAGAGATCAGCCTTGAAACCCACCGCATATAGAACTTCGTTGAAAATTAAAATGAAGTACTCGTGCAGGATGCGCTTGACTTAATTGAAGAAAAAAGTGATCGTGCAGCGGTCAGAATGGAGCATGTGAGAGGACTAATTGGGGCGGCTTATAACAAGACAGTTCAGATGAGATATTTCCGGGTGGGAGACCTGGTATTGCGAAGGGCTGATCTGGAAAGAACCAAGGGGAAGCTGGAGGCCACTTGGCAAAGGCCATTTCGAGTCACAAAGGTCTTGGCTGGTGGTGCTTACAAGCTGAAGGTTTATTCTTGTTTGCCAAAAAGTGGATTTCTATGAAGCCAGAACAGGCTAAGGGTAGATACCAATGATAATTCCTAACCTGATCGTCAGATGAAGCCAGGATAGGCTAAGGGTGGATGCCCATGATAATTCCTGACCTGATCGTCCGATAAAGTCAGGATAGGCTAAGGGCGGATGCCCATGATAATTCATGACCTGATCGTTAGATGAAGCTAGGATTGGCTAAGGGCGGATGCCCATGATAATTCCTGACCTGATCGTTAGATGAAGCCAGGATTGGCTAAGGGCAGATGCCCCATTTTCCTAGCCTAATCGTCAGATAAAGCCATGAGTGGCTAAAGGGAGGATGCCCCATTTTCCTGACCTGATTGTCAGTTGAAGCCAGGATTGGCTAAGAGCGGATGACCATGCAAATTACTGGCCTGATTGTTAGTTTAAGCCAGGATTGGCTAAGGGCGGATGACCCATTTTCCTTACTTGATTGTCAGTTGATCCCAGGATTGGCTAAGAGTGGATGCCCATGTGAATTATTGAACTGATTGTCAGTTTAAGCCATGATTGGCTAAGGGCGGAAGCCCTATTTTCCTGTCCTAGTTGTCAAATTAGGCTAGGATTGGTTGATGGCGGATGCTCATGCAAATGCCTGACCTGATTGTCAGAGGAAGCAATGATTGGCTAGCGGCGGATGCCCACGAATGTGTGTGACCTGATTATCAGCCTAAGTTAGGAGTGGCTAAGGGCGGATGCCCATGAAAACGATTGACTTGATTGTCAGTTTTACGCCAGAACTGGCCAAAGGCGGAAGCCCCAATTCTCCAGACCTGATTGTAAGTTCAAAAGCCAGGAGTAGCTAAATTTGAAAAGCCCTAATTTGCTTGATTTGATTAAACAGATAACAAAAATTAGCTGAAGATTGAACAAAATTCTCGAAGAAAATACTCTTGCCTTCATTACAAAAATTCTGGTAATACAGAAAAGGAAAGTTGCACACGCCTTCTAATGAAAACTGTCAAAGTTGATTACAAACGCAGAAAATAAAACCGAAGAACAAAAAATTCGAAAAAGATTCAGAAGCATTCATCCATGAGAGGCAGAAGTCCTCCGACCAGAAGCAAAAACTTGGTGGACATGCCACAGCTCACGCTCGGTCTCATGGTAGCGCTGGAAATACTTGTGGGCCCGCTCAGAGATGGCATGAGCCTCGCCGGCGGCAACCGTCAACCGGTTTAATGATTCTATTAAATAAGCTTTCTCCTCCTTCAGTTGGCGGTTCAGCTGACGGAGCTCGGACCACTCTCACTTGTAGTGGCGCTTCTTCTGCCTTTTCCTCCCCAAAAGATGGCACATGTAGTTGATTTTCTCACGGAGAGCGGACAGTTTGTCGGAGAGTTTGAAATTTTCGACAAACAGAGAGAGATTCTTTCGTTTCACAGTGTCAAGTTCTTTAAGCAGGGAAGGAGAAGCCATTGTGGAAATTGAAAAATAATAAATCATAAGTTCATGTATATAAAGAAAAAAGAGGCACGTGCCAGGGAATCAAAAGTACTAGGGTTTTCGGGAAATCAGGCAACCCTAGAATCCCAAAAGTCATTACAAGACAAAAACATTTATTTAAAGATTTTTCAGCGTACAAATCCAAAAGAAAATGAAAGCAGGCCAACCACACAGGCAAAACAACAGATCTGAACAAAGAAAATAAAAGGAGGTACTCCAGATCTAGATCTCAACATCCAACTCTTTAGCAAGCTGCTCCACCGCCTCCTCTACTAGGGCACCTGGTGAAGCTCCACCAGGAAGCTCACCCAGACCTACGAAGATGGGGGAAGGAGAAGAGGCAGGAAGAACTAAGGCGAGAGTCTGGTCTGGTTAAGGCTGCTCTGGTGTAGGGGAGTGAAGAATGGCGAGAACGTGCTCAGCAAACTCAGTTGCCCCGATGGTATGCAGGCGGTCTCGCTCCTGAGTGAAAGTGAAAGAGGTGGGCTCGGGGGAGTCTTCCGGGGCAGCTCTCCATCAAAAGGAACCCCGGGATGGCCTGACGCCCACTTGAACTGCTCATACAGGGCAAAGTAATAGTAACCCATTGCCTCTTGAACGAGCAATGAGTAGAGCTCCTTGGACCCCAAGAAATCTTTCTGGGCCTCCTCCCTAGCGAGTTGGACTAATTTCAAACCCTTTTCAGAGTTTAAAAATTCAGTCTCCCATCCTTCTCTGGTTTTAACCAAGGCTTCATCAGCTAGGCTCCTTGCCTCCGCCAGAGCCTCATCCCGTGCTTCAGAACGGGCCATCTCCACCACCTTGGCCTCGGCCTTCTTCACCTCGGCCACCTCGTCCCTTAGCTTTTTTAGCTCAGCCCCCCGCTCTCTAGCCAAAGCACGAAAACGCTGCTCCTTCTCTCGCAGCTCCTTGTTCTCCTTAATCACGTCAAACTGTATCATAGATCTTGCAGCCCGAGTGGCCAGGATAGCCCTCTTGGCCTCAGCCTAATTATGAAAGGAGGGATTAATACACAAACAAAAGATAGAAGAGGGAGAAGAAAGAGAAGGAAGAATTTACCCGAGCCTCATCCTGGCACCACGACTCCAGAAGATCGTGGTCACTCATCTTCTCCAAGACCTGCGACTTTGTGGATGAACATTGCCCACGCACATGCCAAAGCACCACATCTCTTGGGCAATTCAGATCTGAAGTGTTAGTGGAAGGGTTAACGCTGCGGGTGATTGTTGCCGTGACTGAGGGGGCGCGCCTGCCTTGAGCTGTTTTGGGCCTCTTGGCCAAGGGGGTGTCATCCTCCTCGGACTCAAAAGTTGGGCTCACTACCACTATAGGGCGAGGAGGCAACCAAGAAGGGCTGGAGATCGGCACTCGAAGAGGATCGGAGCCCTGGACTTGGGGAGAGGAGGAGGAACCCACTTCCTGAGCCCCTAGTTATGGAGCAGCCTCCATCCCTTGTTTGCGAGCTGCAATCATTTGGCGCATCATACTTGCTGAAAAATAAAAGGAGAAGATGATAAGTGACTTATGAGAAATAAGTATAAAGGACAGACCAGGATAAAAGGGATTTTACCAATCTCCCGGGTCAAAGGGCCTGTTTCTAGTCGCTTGTTGGAAGAAATCCAAAACAAAGGGAAGGAGGAGTTGAGTTACGTGAAGAGGATTGTCATTAAGGGTGGAAATGATTTTTTGTAGGAGAGGAGACCTGTCTACCACGAAAAGGTGACAATGAGAAGGCAGCTTCTCGATGGGCTTGGGGTTAAAACCCAGTCTCCATCAGTGTAGAAAAAAAAGAATTTCTTCCTCCAGGTTTTGTTGGAGGAAGGAAGCCCGTACAAGAAATGAACTTCGGGTCTGGCGCTGAGGTAGAAGCAGCCAGGGTAGGAACTCTTTGCTTGATAGAGCTGGTAGAAGGTATGAGCTGTAGGGTCTAGACCAGCATACCGCATGGCCAGGTTATAACCTACTATAATTCTAAAGGAGTTGGGGGTCAACTGAAAAACAGGGATTTTGTACATGGCAACGATTTCTAGCATCAGAGGATTTACGGGAAGACGCAAACCCGCCTGGAATTGATTAGCGTAAAAATTCAGGCGGCCTTCCGGCGCTTGGCACACCAGAATACACACCGGAGGGCTGTATGGGTTAAATTGTTCAGGGAATTTGTATTTATAGCGAATATCTTCAATGGATCTGTCGCTGAGAATGGTAAATATTTTAGGGTGATCTGGGACAGGCGGAGGATATTCTAGTGATAACGATGAGGAAGTGGTAGAGGGAAAGATGGCGAAGGTGAAGAGGCTAACGCCGCCACTGCCAGAGGGGAAGACGACGAGGATGAGAAGACTAACTCCGCCGGAGAAGAAGAAGTAATAGGAGGAGCATCGGGAGGAGATGATGACTCTGAAATTATTGAAAAAGTAATAGGAAATCGGAAAAGTACCTGGTATGTGAGTGACCGTAAAAACTTAAAGCCTGAAATTTCTTGAACTGCTTGAGAGAAAAACAGAAGCTTGAGAGTATTTTGCAAAGGTGAAAACACGAAAAGTGAAGAAGAGAGAGAGCACAGAGGGAATAAAAAGATAAGGAGATAATTTCAAAAGGCGGAAATCGAGGAAAAAGTGGGATTTGATTGGATTCCCGCATTTAATGCGGGGCAGATCAACAGGACCCTAGGTGATGAGCTGGAACGTCAACCGTTGTAGGGTAGGTCACACGCCGCTGACTTGTCAGTGGTACAGTACTTGGTAAGGCGTGCAAGTATGGTAACCATTTCGGGATATGGACCGGCACCACTAATTGCCAATGATTAGGCCTGGTTACCAGGCGGATTTTTAGGGATTCGTGTAGGTACGAGAAATAGGAAATGTGTGTGGGACCTCATTTACTCGCAAAAGCCTTGAAATTTCACCGATCTACCCCAACCATTTCAGGGGGATGAGTTGATGTGGCCTGGATAGGGGTAGATCTTAGTTAAGATTACTAAGGAAAAGACAGGAGGCTTGACCAGACCAGCCCTTGAGAAAGCCTGACTTGGTCTTCTCGGAAAAAGGTCAGGGATATCGAAAGAGGGATCATCACAGCTCAGGAATGGTCCTGACCTGGTATGGATTCTCTACGAAATAATCTTAAGAGAATAGGATCAAGACAGGACTGATACCCTAACCCATGAGATAACTTGGAGAGAGAAGGATCAAGACAGGTCCGGTATCCTGACCTCCTAAAAGAGAATAAGTGGGACCACTTGTCAGAATTAGTTGCACAATGGCCTTCGATTCGTGGCCAGTGTTTCCGAGATCACGGATGGGGTCCCCACTGAGAAAAACTATAAATACCCCAGCCTCAAAGCTGAGGGAGGTATGTCATTCTTGTGCATTCTTTTTCTTACGCACTGAAAACCTCTGGTGGTCCTTTTCTGACTTGTTTTTCGGTGCAGGTCAGGCTTACACAAGGCAAAAGTTTGGTTTCAAGTGTAGTCAAGTTTTCTGGGTGAAACAAGGCTGACGACCGGGTGGCAGATGTGCATTGACTACAGGAAGCTAAATGCCGCCACAAGAAAAGATCATTATTTGCTTCCCTTCATTGATCAGTTGCTCGACAAGTTGGTCGGGCACCAGTACTACTGCTTCGTCGATGGTTTGTCCGGATACTACCAAGTTTCCATAGCACCGGAGGACCAAAAGAAAATGATGTTCACTTGTCCATTCAAGACATTTTCCTTTCGATGGATGCCATTCGGCTTGTGCAATGCGCCAGCAACTTTTCAATGTTGCATGCTTTCCATTTTCACAATTATGATCGACGATTTTTGTTGAGGTATTCATGGATGATTTTTCAATATTTGTCTCTTTCTTTACTTCTTGGCTTGCTAATTTATCTAAGGTTCTTCAAAGATATATTGAGTGTAATTTGACGTTGAGTTGGGAGAAGAGTCATTTCATGGTTAAAAGTGGTATTGTTCTTGGTCATGTCGTGTCTAGTAAGGTTTTAGAGGTAGACAAGGCTAAGGTTGATGTTATTGAAAGTTTTCCACCTCCAACAAACGTTAAAGGTGTTCGAGGTTTCTTAGGGCACGCGGGCTTCTATCGGCGATTTAAAAAAGATTTTTCAAAATTAGTCACTCGGTGTGTCATTTGCTAAGTCTTGATGTACCGTTTGTTTTTGATGAATCATGTTTGAGTGCGTTTAAACTTCTTAAGGAAAAATTGACCACGGCTCCGGTGATCGTTGCTCCAAATTGGTCCCTCCCCTTTGAAATTATGTGTGATGCGTCAAACGACGCCATGGGGGCCGTTTTGGGACAATGATTAGATGGTCTCCTCCATGTGATTTATTATTCAAGTCTTATGTTGAATGAGGCTCAGAGGAACTATACCACCACCGAAAAAGAACTTTTAGCCGTGGTGTTTTCTTTTGAGAAATTTCGATCATACATTATTGGTTCAAAAGTTATTGTCCATATTGATCACGCGGCTCTTCGGTACCTGTTTAACAAAACCCAAAGTAAGCCGCGTTTGATCCGTTGGATACTTTTACTTCAAGAATTTGACGTCGAAATCAAAGATTATGAAAATTTTGTTGCGGACCATTTGTCCCGTTTAGATAAAGAGGGGGATGTGAATGAACAGGGTTTTATAAATGATGTCTTTCCTTATGAATTAAATTATGCTATTTCTTTGCATGATACCCCTTGGTTTGCTGCCATTGTCAATTATTTGGTTTGTGGCCATGTGAGGGCCTATTTATCCTTCCAAGAACGGAAGAGATTTCTTTCTAAGTGCATCGATCATTTTTGGGATGACCCGTTCCTTTTCCGATTCGGAAAAGATGGAATTATTCAAAGATGCATTCCCGAGGAGGAGCAAAAGAGCATTTTATCATTTTGCCACGATCAACAATGTGGCGGCCATTCTGGAGGGCATAAGACTGCTTACAAAGTCCTCCCATTAGGATTCTATTAGCCAGGTTTGTTTAAGGATGCTCATGAATTTTGCAAGTCCTGTGATCGCTGCCAACATTTGGAAAGTATCGGAAAACGTGATGAAATGCCGTAAACGAGCAATCTTGTTGTGGAAATCTTTGATGTATAGGGCATAGACTTCATGGGCCCATTTCAGGAATTGTATGGTTATGAATATATCTTAGTTGACATTGATTATGTGTCCAAGTGGGTCGAAGCCATGCCCACGAGAACGTGTGATGCCAAGGCTGTGCTCAGGTTTTTGCAAGAAAATATATTCAGTCAGTTCGGAATTGTGCGAGTAATTATTAGTGATGGAGGTGCACATTTCTGCAAAAAGTCGTTCGACAAGTTGATGACGAAGTACGGGGTTAAACATCAGGTGGCCACGGCGTATCATCCTCAAACGTCAGGCCAAGTCGAGACGAGTAATAGGCAAATCAAAGCTATTTTGGAGAAGACCGTTCAGCTGAATCGTAATGATTGGCCCGCTAAGCTCATTGACGCTCTTTGGGCGTACCGAACGGCGTATAAGACAGTTCTAGGGACCAGCCCCTATCGGATGGTCTATGGCAAGGCGTGTCATGTTCCGGTCGAGATAGAGCACCGAGCTTATTGGGCGATTCGTGCAGTGAATTTTGATTTTACACAGGCTGGTGCTACGAGAGGACTGCAAATTGAAGAACTTGAAGAAATACATAATGAGGCCTACGATAACTTGAATATTTACAAAAAGAAGGTGAAGGCCCAACATGACAAGAAGATCACTGGTAAAGATCTTCGAGCCGGTATGCAAGTTATGCTGTTTAACTCTCATCTCTGGTTGTTCCCCAGAAAACTCAAATCACGATGGAGTGGCCCTTTCTGATTAAGGAAGTTTTGTCGTATGGAGTTATGAAGTTGGTCAACGAGAATACGAATGAAAGTTTTCAAGTAAACGGCCACCGAGTTAAGCCGTACTTTCAAGAATCAGGGATGAATCATGCTAAGGAGACTGACTCTCATTGACCCTTTCTCGACTTAAATGATGTGATTTCGTCAAGATATTGACGTTAAACAAGCGCTTCTTGGGAGGCAACCCAAGCCTTTTTAACTTTGTTTATTTTTGTGTGTTTTTGTTCTTTTTATTTTTGTTCCCCTTTGATGTTAAAGCCCGTTGGATGGTTTTGGATGCTCGACTCATCACCACAAGCACGATTTCAGGAACGTGTCTCTCTTTCTCTTACCTTTTACCATACTTAGCTTAATTTTTCATTTAATACAATGTGGACATTGTATGGTTTAAGTGTGGGGGATTTTTCTTTGGTTAGTAATTAATTTAATTATTCGTATGCTTGTTTGCGGTTGATTTGAGTCGTGTGTATTTATATTGACTGGAACCTTGACGAAGTGACATGGTTCGATGCTTTGGTTAGGATATTTAGACTTCCGTTCGAACAATAACGTAATTGTGGGGAATGAAGTGTAAAGAATCTATGAAGTGTCTTGTCCTCTGTTTTATTCTTGTTTCATTCTAACGAGTCGAATACTCTCTACTAGCCCCGTTTACAGTTAACCTCTATGGGACCTTATGTAATTTTTATTTTTATTTTGGAGATGTTAAAACTCCATGTGCAAAATCAAAAAATGTTATTAGTTGCACTTAGCAACGTAAGATCAGAGTCAATGAACTCTCGTTGTTGATTTGTGTAAATTATGTTCGTTAGTACCTCATCTCTATGGGTTTTTTTATAATAATAGAAAAATACTAAAAAAAAGAAAAGAAAAAGAAAAAATAATAATAATAATAATAAGTACAAGAAGAGAAATCCTTGTAGAAGTTAAGTTCTTATTTTTCATTTTTATTTCTTAGATTGTATTGTTAAAGAGGTGTATAGATGATTGGGATAGTTGGGTGATGACTTGGCAGTTTGAGCAAGGTTAGACTTTAGACGTGGCATGGATGGTGACGTACATGGAGGTCAACTCATTACTTTTAGGTGTTCGGAAGCTAGTCTAAGTCTCTTATCTCAACGTTATGGTGTCGTCCTTTTAGTTGAATTTCCAGTCGATGAAATGCATTAACTTCTTGAATCATTTGAATGCATTAGTGATTAGGTCATCGGGTAGTTAGGTTTTCCTTGTCTACGTTTAGATTCAATTTTGCTTGAGGACAAGCAAAAAGCTAAGTGTGGGGGAGTTGATTTGTACATTTTTGTATGTGATTTTCGTGTGTTTTTGCATTGTGTTTTGTTTGATTTTACGTGTTTTAGGTTTATCTTTTTCTCATTTTTCTTCCTTTTGATGTTTTTAATTTCGTATCATGTTTAATGTTTTTCTACTCTATTTTATAAGTAATAATTTAATTTTTCTTCATTTCTTATTTCAGCTTCAATACGAAGAAGACGAGACGCACGATGTGCTATCGACTCCCACAGCCAGCGTCGCGTCAATGCTGGGAGATGCCCGTGTCGGTCGACGCTAGGTTGATGCATAGCTGCAGTAACGCCGATCCTAGCTCCATCGATCGACGACCTGTAGATGCAAACTTTCAGTCGCGTCGATCCGCGCACGCGTCGGTTGATGCACTGCCTGGTCTACGCGAGCAGCCTGACTCACGTCGACGTTGATACTCGGACCACGTCGGTCGATGCTCCAGCGGTTGAGCAGTTATTTTCAGGAAAATCTATAAATAGTCATTGGTTTCTTCCAGATTATATCAGATATACTGGGGGGAAGGTTCCAAAACGTTCAAATACCTAAAGTCCATTTCCATCCAAATTAAATTGAAGATTTTGGTTGATGATCAAGTCATTTCCTTCATTTCTCGTTCGTTCGTCTTTGAAGATATCGTTTTGTTGATGTAGATCGTTCGTCTGCAACTCATTTCATATGAATTATAAGTTTCCTGCAGTTTTTTATTAACTTTTGATTTGGCGTTTAATGTTGTACTTTCATTCGGCTTGTTATTAGTTTATAAGATCAAGCATGATTTACTTTTAATTTGCTAGTTCAATTATGTTTGTTTTCTTGTTTTCTAAATCATAGTTTTTATCGTTTTCAATTAGTTTTCATTTTTATATCCTCGTTTTCAAATTCATAGTTATTGAACCCATCCCCGAAAATGGATCGTGTTTAGTTATAGAATTGTTAAACAAACATTTATTGACGCCGATTGTAATTTCTTTTGATTCGACTCGAGTCAAGCATATCGCCTACAATAGCTCCATTCTCTTGAGGACGATATTCTTATTTTTAAAGCGAAAAAGTTCGATTCAATAGCGTCTTTATGAATCCGAACGGTCCATATGGGGGTTATGGCGCGCCAAATAAATTTCCGAACATGCAAAATCCAAGTCTCGGTCCGTATGGAGTTCCTCCCGCTTACAATTTCAATCATGCTCCGAATGTGAATTCGAATGGTAATGGTGGTGGTCTGGGTTATGGAGGTGCCAATAATAATGTTCATGAGGGCACTCCTGATCCGTATTCTTTGTTTGGGGGTATGAGTCCTAAGGCCCAAAATGCCCCTCCCGTCCTCGCTATGAAAGAGGTTAGCAAAGCCTTTGTGGGGGAAACTATTTAGTCTTGTGCATCTCTTCTCATCGAGGTTATGGCTATTTATATCCGTTCGCTTGATTTTTCATGGATTTGCTAAATAGGATCCTCTCCAATTCCTACGGTAATTGTTATGTCAAGTCTCGAGTTTCCACCACCCGAATATGATGATTATAAAACATCTTCAACTCCGTTGTTTTCCATATGCTCTCCAAGATAAGGCATTGTCATGGCTTATGAGTATCCCCTCCAATTCTATTCATACATGGGATGAGCTCTCGGGAAAATTCTTGGATCATTACTATTCCGCTGAAAAGACGGCTGAGTTGAGGATCAAGATTATTTCGTTTAAACAAATGAAAATGAGCCATTTCACTCCGCTTGGGTTCATCTCCAAGATCTTCTCACGAGTTGTCCACATCATCGTATGGCGAAGGAGATTTTTATTCAAACTTTCTATGAAGCATTGGACCCATATTTCCAATATATGGTGGATACTTTGGCGGGGGGTAATATGAAAGAACAACCTCCTCAAGTGGTTCACAAGATTTTCACCACTCTCGCCAAAAATTCCCAACAAAAGTCTTCTCGGACATTGTATTTTAATGCCAATGAGGTGATTGAAGCTTCTTTCCCTAAGGAGTTTGAATTGGAAAAGAAAATAGCGGCTACGGAGGCTCAAATTTCTAAGTTGTCCGGCCCAAGTTCGGATCCCCCGTGCGCATCGTGTTGAATGATTGGTCATGATACCACATATTGTCTGTCAAATCCCTCTTTCTATACGCCTCTTGATCGTCCGCTGAAATATAATCCACCTTATCATCCAAGCAACCGAATGCATCCTAATTTTAGCTATGCCAATTCAAATACGGGTGTTAATCCTCATGTGGGTCCACCTCGTCCGCCTATTTCGATGAATGCGCCTACGCCACCCTTCGATCCGAATCTCATGGTGATTATGCAGCAATTACAATCATTTTCCTTTACGTTGGCCTTGTTCGATGCTAAGGTCAATGTTGAAGCTACGACCAACGGGTTAAACACTCAAATGGGGAAATTAGCAAGTGACGTGAATATGTTAAAGCAAGCTCATGAGAAAGGAAAATTGCCAAGTCAACCATCACACGCTCATGCTGTCACGACCCTTCATAGTGGTAGGGTTGTTGATAATAAGGTTACCCTACCGTCCGAGGAGGAGGTGGTGTCTATTCCTAAGTATATTGGTTTGGACGTAGTCAAGAATGGGCGTACGAGTGGAGTTTCAGCGAAAACGGGCCGCAATTTGAAGAATTTGAAGCTGATGATTATCTATAATAGTTTTATATCTGGAACCGTTTTAGTAGCCCTGGCCGACTGCAATTCTCTATAGCGTCGACCAGTTTATGTCGGTCGACGCAAGAACCGATGTCGATCAACGCACCTGCCCACAAAACTCTCTGTAGCGTCGACCAGTTTGCATCGGTTGACGCAATAACCGACGTCAATCGACCCAACGACCTAGAATCATGATTTTTAGGTTTTCTTACTTCCCAAGACTTCCCACAACTATAAATACCTTATGTATTTTATCTTTTTACATACATTATCATATTCCTAGGGTTTCTAAGGCCTCTTAGGGGCTGACAACTCCAATGAGTGTCGTTTATTTTCTTAGTTACTTTTCAAACTTCTTAGTTTTAAATCTATAACTTTTAGAATAGTTAGATTAGCTTTTAGACAGTTTAGATTCAAGATTTCTACAACAAAATGTTACGGTTCATCTTAGTTAATTAGTAAGTATTTATTTTCTTTGCCATTTAATTTAGTTTCATGTTTTCAATTAATTTAATTAATTATTGCTTCCATGACGAATCGTTCTTGTGATTGTGTTTGGTTTATTATGTTGATTGTTTTTTGCTAGATTTAATGGGTCTAGAGCCTAGAATCGTTTAGAACCATCAATTGGGTTTTCCCAATAGATCGTGGAGACGAATCGAAGCTCTAGAACCCTAGTTTTCTTAAATTGTGTTTAAAGTATTTTAATTTATTTAAATGAATTCTAGATTTAATTGCTCAGAGATAATTTAATCTTAATTTTAGATAATTAATTCTTAGTTTAAATAAATATTAGACTTAATTAATTAGTTCATAGTTTAGATAATTTAGATTTAATTAGATTTAATTAATTTTAGTTATTAAAACTCTCAAACAAAACCCCCCTTGTCCACGTGTTTAGATTATTTTTTTTTATTCTCGAAAGCAAACAAAAAACGAACTTTCGAATCTAGCTTTCCTCTGAGATCGACACGAGTCAACTTACCCACCTACAAGTGATCCCGTTCTCTTGCGGGCGAACATTTTGAAATTGACAACTTTAAATAAGAATAGGTGCGAAAAAGTTTGAATCAAAATTTTGGCGCTGTTGCCGGGGAAGGCTAAAGGATGTGATTTTTGTGTTTGCTCCTCGTGACCTTTATTTGTGTTTTAATTTGTTTCGTTTATCTTTAGTATTTTATTTGTGATTTTTTTTCCGCTGGTACGTTTAATCTTGCGCGTTGAGTGTTGTGTATGCAAGTTACATCTCTCGAAACCTAGGTTCAACGACCCAAAAAAGATTTAAAAAATTAAAAAACGAGAATTTCTGAATACAGTATAACGTCCAATTGGCGTGGCTTTCGACCGGCCATTCCATTAAGCATCGCAATGCGAAATTACTATCCTGACGAGTATGACCAAAAGTACCTCCCGGTTTTTCATGGGCTTCGGAGCGAGGATCCGCTAAAATTCATCGAAAAGTACGAGGACATCACCCAGAATTCCCCTCTTCTCGGGCTTACTAGATATCAAGTAAGGATGCGACTTTTCCCTTTCACACTAAAGGATCGGGCAAAGAAATGGTTAAACTATGCAGAGCCCGACTCTTTACGAACGTGGGATGAGGTATACGATAAATTCATGTGGAAGTTCTACGCACCTAATGTAGTATGTGATCGTTGTGGAGGCCGAGGGCATTTGGCGAATACATGCATAGTACCATTTGACGATAAGCCACAAGATCATGTTATCGCCATCAAGGATTATACGAGTTATGTCTCCCCCGACTCGATTCCTTCCTACCCGAGCTATGAAGACTATAAACCATATGATCAATCTTTGGTGAGGCAACAAGGTCAAGAAGCCAAAATTGTGCAATTAACTATGCCGGAATATGATTTTTCTAAGACTGCAAAGACTGTAGAGGCACTGTGTGATCAAATCAAGGCTTATTTAGCAAAAAGTTCAGACAAGAGAAATAAACTTACAAGTCAAGTAGAGTTGCCGATTATTGATGTGATTGAGCCCACCTTGAATGTTGAGAATTTGAGCTTGAACGATCGTTTGGGAGATATGTGTGAGAAGTTGGATATTGAGAAATTGGTTAAAATCACTTCCCCTATGCTAATCAATAAGACCTTAGACGAGAATGTGGAGATATTTCCATTGGAGCTTAATGTGGATCTTATGAATTCGAGTTCTCTCAATTTTTATGCGGATGATGAGATGAAGCCGAATTTGAAAGAGACGTGTACGGAGGACGAGATTTGGGATATGGTGGAGATCGCCCCTCTTGCGCTTTTTGAGGATTTCATGGATGATGATGAAGAGATGTTGCCATTGGAGAACCAACACGATGTTGAAGATTCGAACCTACTCGATCACGATGAGAATGGAGGTGTTGCAATGCCCAATTTAGAAAAAGGCGAGACTATTGGACCTCATTTCGTTCCACCCGAACCGTTGTGGAATCTTAATTTTGAAGCGGTGGAAGAACTATTGGAGGGAGAAGAGATTATTGAGCCTCATACTGTGCCACCCGGTGATTTGGTCGATATTGATATGGATGTGATGGACATGTTAGTTGAGAAGAATTAAAATTCCCCTCCCCTATGCCAGAATATAGATTTAAATATTTTTATAATTGTTGAGGGGGATATCAATGAAGTAAAGGAGTTTGGGATGTTCGAAGGATTTTTCGTTTGTTCGACGAACTTCTTAATTTTTTCCAAGGTCGATGATCGCCCCGTGCCCCGATTGATTTTTGATGTATTCGTAGTAATCGATTACTCGCTTTTTCGACCTCCAAAGTGAGTTGAAGTTCTTATTTCTCTACGACTTGCTTACCATGTCCGCCTTGATGATTTTAATCACCCAATCCTACTCTTAGAGAACACTAAGGCGTGGCACGATCTTCATTTATTTTTGGATCCGGGATAGCATCGTTCGTAGAAGGCATCGAGCTTTCGACGTTATACAAGCACTTCTTGGGAGGCAACCCAAGCTATTTTTTTTTATCCTTTGTATTTCTTTTTAGTTTATTTATCTTTTTCTATTTTACATTTAGGTTATGTTTCTGAAACAGGAAGAAGTGTTAACGAGGATGGATTAATCATTAGAACAAAGAAATCAAAATGGTTGACGATGCACGGATCGCGTCGATCGATGCCAGCACTGCCCGCGTCGACCGACGCTTTATCAATGTGCATTTGAGCGGATTCTCTTTGACCCGACAGTGATCCCGCCTACGATGACTGCTTCCTCGAGTCTTATATTTTGTTCAAGACATTTTCGTTCACGCGATTGGAGACGAAAGATGATTGCACAAGCACTTTTTGGACTCGCTCGACTATTTTTCAGGGACGTTCCCTTACTCCTTTCCTCGTTTGATTTTCTTTTCTTTATATTTAGGGCAATCAGGGGATTGTCGAGTTTTTAGAGTGGGGGATGGTTGAGTATGATTTATATTTGAAATTTGTGTAATTTGAATTATTTTTACGTGATTGATTGCCATTTCTGCGCTGAATTGTGTTTGTATGGCGTGCCTGTCGAAGTTAGCTATGTATGATTTGATGTTCTTGTCTTTTGAGCATGTATAAGTGAATGAAATTTTTCAAAATTATTATTTACATACTGTAAAATGGTACTTGGACGCAATTGATTTCGCAAAAACTTAAAAGCAGCGACAATTCAAAACTTTTTCATGCAAAAAGCATGTGAGTAGCCTCCGTGATTATCATCTTTGCATGTGCTTGAATGAGTTCTGTTTTGAGATCTCTTTGAAATCGCTGTGTGTAGTTAGATTTGAACATGACGATAAGGCACATAAAAAACCATATTTCCGGCCATATACATATATATTAGCCACTATAAATTCCGAATGAGCCAATCATAGCCAAATAATCCATGCCAATAGCCCTAAGTGTTTTTATTTTGAGTCGACCCCTACTAACCCATTAAAAGCTTGGGGTAGGAGTTCGTCGTTTTTCTTATTGGTTATTAGAGTTTTAGAAATTTTATTAGGAATTTAAGAATTTTGTAATTAACGACCACCATCCGAAAAGAAAGAGAAAATAAAAAAAGAGAAAAAAAATACCCCATAAAAAATTATAATAAGGGGGAAATTAAAAGAAGAAGAAGAAAAAGAAGGATGGTGAGTCTAGTTGAATTTGTGTTAGTCATTGCCTACGCGCTAATGAAGGCTTGTGTTTATTATCGATTTTTTATGAAGCCTAATGTTTAAAAGGCACGAGTTGTGTAGAAGCATATTATAAGCTTCAATTGTATTTAAGTGGTTTACGCTACAAGTCAGTTTTTGGGTTACGAGTTGAGAAATAGCCTATGTTTAAAGGCTACGTTATGAGTGTTTAGTGAGATTTTTATTTTTGAACAAGGTGAACCGCATTGCTCCGTGATTAGATTAGGTTTGGTGAGTTATTGATCACGTTAGATCGTGAGTTAGCCACATGACTTATATATTCCACACCCGTCCAAAGATTTTACTTTACAACCCAAAATGACCTTTTCCGATTCTTAGTTCGATAACACACTAAATTTGCGATTGAAAAGAGATTGATTTTCCGTGCTTATTTATTGTGCATGTATTTGTATGATTTGAGTGTATACATGTCCTATGCAGCAATGCTTGAGTGCTTTGAGCGTACATCCATATATATTACCTTTTGATAGGATGCATGAATTTGATTTTGGAGCGACAATGTAATAAGGGAGGAGTGTTTGAAGTTGTGTTGCATGTATCTATATTTTCAAAATTAATTATGTAGCACGACAAGACTCATTGCTTGAGCATATTTTCATTCTTGTTATACTTTGAAACTATCGTTTATTCGAAGACGAACAAACCAATTAAGCGTGGGGTAGTTGATTAACATGAATTTGTCTTGATTTTAGTTAGTATTTTAGTTCGTTTTTATTATTGTTTTTGGTGAAAGTTGGATAGATTGAGCACATTTTTGTATTTTCTTATCTCCTACTTGTTTTATCATATTTTAATTATAATTAATTAATTTTATGTTTATTTTAGGTATTTTAAAGTATTTTAGTTTGGACGTAGTCAAGAATGGGCGTACGAGTGGAGTTTCAGCGAAAACGGGCCGCAATTTGAAGAATTTGAAGCTGACGATTATCTATATTGGTTTTATATCTGGAATCGTTCTAGTAGCCCTGGCCGACTGCAACTCTCTGTAGCGTCGACCAGTTTACGTCGGTCGATGCAAGAACCGATGTTGATCAACGCACCTGCCCACAAAACTCTCTCTAATGTCGACCAGTTTGCGTCGGTTGACCCAATAACCGACGTCAATCGATGCGGCGACCAAGAATCATGATTTTTAGGGTTTCTTACTTCCCAAGACTTCCCACAACTATAAATACCTTATGTATTTCATTTTTTTTATATACATTATCATATTCCTAGGGTTTCTAAGGCCTCTTAGGGTCTGACAACCCCAACGAGTAAGGTTTATTTTCTTAGTTACTTTTCAGACTTCTTAGTTTTAAATCTTTAACTTTTAGAATAGTTAGATTGGCTTTTAGATAGTTTAGATTCAAGATTTCTACAACAAAACATTGCGGTTTCTCCTAGTTAATTAGTAAGTATTTATTTTCTTTGCCGTTTATATTAATTTAATTAATTATTGCTTCCATGACGAATCGTTCTTGTGATTGTGTTTGGTTTATTATGTTGATTGTTTTGGGCTAGATTTAATGGGTCTAGAGCCTAGAATCGTTTAAAACCATCAATTGGGTTTTCCCAAGAGATCGTGGAGACGAATCGAAGCTCTAGAACCCTAGTTTTCTTAAATCATTTTTAAAGTCTTTTAATTAATTTAAATGAATTCTAGATTTAATTGCTCATAGATAATTTAATCTTATTTTTAGATAATTAATTCTTAGTTTAAATAATATTAGACTTAAATAATTAGTTCATAGTTTAGATAATCTAGATTTAATTAATTTTAGTTCTTAAAACGATCAAACAAAACCCCCCTTGTCCACGTGTTTAGATTAGTTGTATTTTTATTTTCTTATTCGTAAAAGCAAACACAAAACGAACTTCCGAATCTAGCTTCCCTCTGAGATCGACACGAGTCAACTTACCCACCAACAAGTGATCCCGTTCTCTTGCGGGCGAACTTTTTGAAATTGACAACTTTAAATAAAAATAGGTGCTGAAAAGTTCGAATCACTTACACAAGTCTTAAAATGCTTATAAGCCACCAACATCTAAGGCCCCTATGCCATATCCCTCCCGACTACAACATGCCAAGAAGGATGAACAATTTTAAAGGCTCTACGATCTATTGTCCAACATGAACATCACTCTTCCCTTGTTGTATGCCATCCGGGATATGCCCGCTTATTGCATGTTGTTCAAAGAGCTTTCCTCCAAGAAGCTTGTGGGTGCTACAAACGAGAGAGTTTTTCTATCTAAGGAGGCAAGTGTGGTTTATGACCTTTCTATTTTGGCTCTTAAGAAGGCAGATCCCGGCCCATTTTGTATTGATATCACACTCTGGAATGGAAAAGTTATGAATGGCGTGCTTGATTCCGGGGCGGGTATTAATTTGATGCCGTCTTTGATTTACAAACAACTGGAACTTGCTCCTTTACAAGAAACACGCATTTGCTTAGAATTGGCCGATCGGTCAATTAGATACCCAAAGGGGATGATCAAGAATGTTCTTGTCCAAGTCGGAGGGATCGTGGTTCCGGTCAGTTTCGTTGTATTCGATGTTGGAATGGTGAAGAAAGATGGCGCCGAACACACTATCTTACTATGGCACCCATTTATGGCTACAACTCAATGCTTCATTGACGTTGGAAAGAAAAAACTCACTTTGTCCATAGCGGGTGAATCGGTCACATTTTCTATGTGTAACTTGACATATATTCTATTGAGCATCTATCATGCGGATTGCCTACTTATTGACGAGATCCAAGATTTGGTCGAACACGTTTTCATGGAGGACGAGTGCAATGAGGAGTTTGACCCAGAGGCTTGTGTTATGGGTTGTGATGAGGGTAATGAGACTCTTGTTCTTAACGACGATTCAAGTGTGCTTCAATGTGCCAATAATTTATGTGAAAAAGCTTGTGTATGTGTCATTGAGGGAAACGACGAACTTTTAGAGGGGGAGGTGGAGATTGTTGATGATAGGTTGGAGGTCGAGCCCATTGAAAAGCTTGAAAATTATCTTGAGGAGATCGGTGAATTGTTCGAGTTAGCCCCCAACGAGGTGGAGAGGAGACACAAGCCCGAGCTTAAGCCTCTCCCATCTCACCTCAAGTATGTCTATTTGGAAGAAGAGGAGAGCAAACCCGTTATCATCTTTGCCAATTTGAATCGAGAAGAAGAGGAGAGGTTGATTTAAGTGCTTAAAGCTCATAAGGGTTCTATTGGTTGGAGTCTTGGAGATATCAAAGGAATTATCCCTTCGACTTTGCATGCATAAGACCATTTTGGAGGAAGATGCCAAACCTTCTCGAGAATTCACGTTTGAATCCAAATCTTAAAGAGATAGTGAAGGCCAAGATATTGAAGTTGCTGGAGGAGGGCTTGATTTTTTCAATTGCCGATAGTGAGTGGGTGAGTTCCGTTCACGTGGTACCAAAGAAGAGTGGCATAACTGTTGTTGAGAACCAAAAAGGAGAGTTGTTGGTCACGAGGGCTACAACAGGATGGAGGATGTCTATCAATTTTCGAAAGTAAAATGCAGCCACCAAGAAAGATCATTTTCCTCTCCCGTTTATCGACCAAATATTGGACAAGCTAGCCGGCCATCATTCTTATTGCTTCTTAGACAGGTTGTCGGGTTACTATCAAACTGCAATCGCACCCAAACATCAAGCCAAGACGACCTTTACTTGCCTATTTGGAACGTTTGTTTTTCATTGAATGTCATTTGGGCTATGCAATGCCCCAGGAATGTTCTAAAGATGTATGCTCTCGATATTTTCCAACGTGATCAATAAATTTCTTTAAGTCTTCATGGATGTATTTTCCATATATGGGGACTCTTTTGACGAATGTTTGAAAAATCTTGAAAAAGTGTTAACCCGATGCGAAGAGACGAGTTTAACCTTAAGTTGGAAAAAGAGCCATTTCATGGTTCGAAGTGGCCTTGTTCTTGGGCATTTAATTTCGGAACAGTAGGATCGACGCTACTGTAGCTTTACGTCGTCCTAGCGTCGGTCGACGCGAGTGGCTCTCGGCGTCGACGCGGGCGCTGCATTGCGGTGCCTGTAGGGCTTCGGAACGCCCCGTTTCATCGTCTCGAGTTGAAATACTAAAACTAAGAAAAATTAGATTATTTCATATAAAATAAAGTAATAACACATTAAACACCAAACGAAAAGAAAAACATCAAAAGGAAGAAGAACGATAAAAAGATAAACCTAAACACCCTAAAAGTACACAACATACGATGCAAGAATACACGAAAATCACATGCAAATATGTACACATCACTAGGCATCGAAAAAGACCCAAGGAAAGCTCTAGCAAGCCCACACATAATGAATGGATCTCTCAATAAAGCATAACTTCTGTATTTGGTCATGAACTCACAAGATATAAAGTGAATATGACAATCTAAAAATCCAATAGATCCACAAGTTCAAAGTTACTTATTATCAATCCCAAATTTTGTATTTTTTTCTAAATTTTGTATAGTACAGGATGCACTTTCAGAATTTTGTAAAGTACAGGATGCATTAAATTACAAAAAAAAAAAAAGGTTATGATGCAAACCCAAAAAACGCGTATAGTATACAGATTGTTACAATCTTTTCCCCTATATTTTATGTAATTTAATATTTTGAAGAATATAAAAGGTGTAAATGGATGAAGATGTAGTGCTTAATTTGATATGAATATAATAAAATAATTATTGTGAGTGAATAAATGAATAGTTAAATTTATGCGGGTGAAATGGTTTAAGGATTAGTAATTATATGATTTATATTTTACAAATGAGTTAAGTAATTAATGGAAGAGAGTCTTTTTAAAAGAATTGTGTAATTTTTGAGAGTTCAATAAACAAACTCATTTTGTAACACCCATTGACAATCACTTGATAATTTCGTATCGGGATGTTGACAGCTTATTGAGACATTATGAGGAAGATCATATGTTATGAGTTCGAAATATATTGTTATTATACTCCCTTGCCTTCGTCCCAATATAATAGTTATGCGGTTCATTACACAAAAACTAAATAATTAATGAGTAATTTATATAGTTAAGTTATTAATTTATTTAGTGTTTTTCAATTATATCCTTATTAAATTTATTAATGTCGATTAATATTTATAGAAATCAGTATTGGAATTAGTATATTTGTTATTGGAATAGTAAGATCTTGCCTTGTAATCATCAATTCCCAATTTAGCATGTAGAAAACTAGTATTTCAAGAATATTAATTAAGGGTATGTGTGAAAATGAAAAACTAATGATATGTTAAATATGGTAACTGAACTACATTTGTGCAACAGACAAAAATGATAAACTATATTTTATGGAACAGAGAGAATAGTATTTTTGATGGTTTCTTTAATATGAATTTTGGTAGTATTTTGAATGGGAGAATAGTTTTATTGGGTTACATTATTAGTTGGTATGGACGTATATTGGTAATAATATTATAGGGGACTTCTACGGTGCCTTCACGGCACTATTCTTCACTAATTGGGGTGCATTAATAACTATTAGATCAATTTTAAATTTTTTAAATTAAAAAATTTATGATTATGATTATAAATAAAGGGGTGGGGGCAAAGCTGTAAAGTTTTTCAATATTATAATTATTATTGGTTGAATTTAATGGTTGTCTTCAACGTTCAAATGCTTGTGAAAAATATCGCGGATGAGAGTTCGACGTTACGTGATTATGACTTATCTTCTCACGATAAAGACACATCTTGAAAGTGGTTACGAAAACTACAAGAATTCATTTATTTTTTTAGTATTATGAATGTATTGTAGATTTTTCTATATCTATATGTATTACTTATTTTTCAATAGTAAATGCAATGGTAAACACGAGAAAATAAAAAAACTTGAAAATTTATTTTATTACAATACAACATAAATGAAGTGTTATCTAATAGTAATAAATTGTTATAATAATAGATAATATTTAAGACTTTTATGGGTGTTATTACATAGCTTTACCTATAATTTATGGAAAAATTTCACTAGGATTAGTAATAATTTTCATAAGTTTTACATTAAATCTTCACTCGTAACACTATTAAAATATTACATAAGACATCTTTTATACTCTATCTGTCTCGTTCTATCTGTCGCATTTTGCGATTTTTTTTTATCCTTTTATATCTCTCGCATTTATATTTTCAAGAGATAATCATTGTCACTTTTTACTTTTTCAATAAAAAGTAAATGTTACTTTACTTCTTTTATCACTACCTTTATTATTTCACACTTTTAATTATTTAAACATAAGGATATTATGGTCATTTGATACCTATAATTATAACACCAATCATCTTTCTTAATATTTTCGTGAAATTGTCAAATGCGACAGATAAAACGGGACAGAAGGAGGAACATTTTTATGGGAATGTAACACTTTTTGATAGCAATTTTTATTCTTTGGTAACACATTAAAAATAACAATAATTTTTTGGGATTTGAACCTATGAGCTTTAGATTTAGGTGAGAATATTATCACGGACTTGCGCACCTGCGTGGTGCACGGCAGCGGAAGTTGTCTGTGCGGCGCCGAGCTTGCCTCTTCGAACTTGTCAGAGAAGCACCAAGGCACCTCGGCGAGCCTTGGTTGAGTGGCCATCGAATCACAAGGGACAAGAAAAGGGAAAAAGAAACCAACACATGGAGAATAATAACTTTATTAAACTCTGACTCGTTGTTAGAAGTCAGTTTCTTGTTACAAAGTTAAATAGGACAAGTGGCCTATTTATACACTACAATTGCATAGAGTTAGCGTTTGGCTTGCTCCTTCATCAAGCTACACTCTAGTCCAAAACACTTCGGCCCATCAGTGTCGCTCGGCCTTGGAAAACCCTAATATAGACTCGATACACGACCAAATACGTCTTGCCCAAAAACACGTATGGAAAACCCGTCCGTAAAGGAAACCTAATAACAAAAGATACGTTCCACGCGAGGAAACAATATCCTACAAGGATTCTTCTCGCCAAGGAAGTCTCCTACTGGACTTTGGCTCTCGCCAAGCCGGATCGGTCCAGCGTATCCGATGTCTTCGTGGGGCATGGGCTTACCCGCCGGCCCATGCCGCTTGTCGCTGGGCTAAGTGCGAACTTTCTGCCGTGCTCGAATAAGTTGGAGAGCCTCGGGCGATGCTAACAATGTCACGCTCGTCCCTCCTGCTCGCTCTTGACTCGAGTCCTCGCCGTGTGTCGCAACTTGGCCTCGCGCGTGCGCCTGCCTGTTGGATGCGCTCGTCCTTTCGAACGGTCTCGCGTCCCTTTGCCATCCGGTCTGCATAGCTTCGGCGTCATGCCTAGCTATTGGCGCCGAATCCCCTTGCGGATTATGCGTGCCAAGTCTCGGCAGCCTCAGCTGAGTGGTCGCGATGCCGCCCATCACTCGCTCCGCGCCCCGCGCCGAGTGATATAGCGCCGCTTGGCGTGAAGTTGGATCGTCCCGCCGAGTCAATGATCAGGGGTCGTGACATCCTCCCCCACTTTTCCTCGTATAGTCCTTGATGAGACCCTCCACCGCGCTCTCGGGTGGAACTAGTAAGAGAGGACGCACATCCAATTCGTAACTTTATTCCCCCTATTTTTATTAGTATTTTAGTATTTTAGAGTAGATTTGTCCTTATTTTTATTGGTATTTTAGTACGTTTTTCTATTTATTTTTGGTATAAGTTGGATGATTTAAGCTTAATTCCGTATTTTTATAGTTCTAGCTTATTTTACCGTATTTTAATCATAATTGATGAGAATAGGTGATTATTTGTTGTTTTTCACCTTAGAGCTAAGTAACCGGAAGAGTTCAGCTCGTAAATAGATGAAGTTCGATGTTCAAGACTGGAGAACGAGATTTCCGGTGAACGAGTAGCAAAAAGATCATGAAAATGAGACAGGCCTCAGTAGCATCGATCGACGTAAGCGTCAACACGAGTCCCTACCCACGACGGTCGACGATCTATCGACGCCAAGCCGACGTAACTTGCAGTTGCGTCGATCCAAAGGTCTGTCGGTCGACGTAAGGTCGACGCAACATTATGAAGCGTCGATCCATGACCGCGTCAGTCGACGCCCCCGCCCAGTCGATGCAAGCACCAGGCAGCGTTGACGCCGAGAGCTAGCACGCGTCGATCGACGCAACGTCGACGTGGCTGCCCAGAAATGCATTTTTAGGGTTTCTTGTGCGCCAAGACATGTTATATCTATAAATACCCTTCATATTTTGGGTTTTTGAAGAGACACACGACATCCTAGGGTTTTTGGGCTTAGAATAAACATAATTCCTCATCTCATAATGAGATTTGAAGTCCGAGATCAAGTATCGAAGAATGATGAGTCCAAAACTTCAAATTCACGTTAGGGATTCAATCTTCAACAAAATGATCGTCGTTCAACTCCAGAATAGTTGGAGATTTTCAACGCTTTATTTTGTTCCAATAAGTACTCTAAACTCTTAGTTAATTACGTAGTTATCTTCCTAGTTAATTGCTTAGTTAAATTCTTAGTTAATCCTAGAATTAGTTTAATTAGTTTAATTGTTTCATGCTTGGATATTGGATTAATTTAGTTTATTTATGCGATTTGATTTATGCTTAGTTATTCGTATTTAGATTCTTATGATATAATTGTGTCGTGATAGTTAATTAAATTCATATTCTTAGATTCGCTGCTTTTACTTCTTAGTTCTTAAGTTCAAATAATTTAATTATTGCTCGTAGTTGATAATATAGTTTAGAATAATTAGTTTAATTACCCTTAGTTTAATTATTGCTTTAGTTTATAATGATTAATTCAAAATCTTTTAAAACCCCAAATGTACATGTATTTTATTCTAGTTCGTAAATTAAAAAAAATATCCAAAAGACCGAACAATTGTTTCCTCGAGAGATTCGACTTGAGTCAAACTCACCGCCCTACAACTTCCTCGTACTCTTGCGAGCAAACTTACGTGTTTTAATTCAAATATCTATAATTGGGGTGCACAAAAGTTTGGTTCAAAATTTTGGCGCCGTTGTCGGGGAAGCAACGAGTAGGAATAAATGATGTTTTTCATTTTAAGTTATTAGTTTCTTTTTATTTTTATTTTCGCACTTGATTTTTTCCATTTGGTACGTTGATTTGTTTTTAAGTATATGCAAGGTAGACGATCACTTCAACGCGATCTTGCACCATTCATTGACAACATCCATCGTTCAAATCCACCTATACCAAGACCCCTTTTCATTCCCGAGAACGAATCTTCAGCAGCGACTGATTTTGTTTGTGACCAAGTTCCCGACACAATGTTGGGAGCACATTTGATTCGGAACGGTCATTCCCCACCAAGATCACCACCACGTCCCATTCGAAATGGATATGGTAGTGAACCAATCGTTTTGAAAGGACAACCACAACCCCGAGCCTATTGGGCTAATTATCAGCAAAACGTGGAGAAGGCGAGACAGGATGCGGGGAGAAACGAAGGAGTCGACCAACAACACAACGTAGTCAATCACCAACTCAACATGGCAAATATGAGGCAAAATGAAGAGATGAACAACAATGTCATGCGTCAACACCACATCGAGAACGTGGCATTTAAGAATGAGGATCTTCTGTAGCGTAACGCATATGCTAACAATCAGAGGCACGTAAACGCTTGGTTGGTGAATCAAGATCATGTCTATGAGCAAGACAATTTTGAGAGGAGATATGAGCACGAGCATAATTACGAAAGAAACGCATATGACAATCGCTTCGAGAGAGCTGATGACCGAGTTAGAGAACCGAGGGGAGATAGAGCTCCTAGACAGCGCGATTTTGCGAATCCGAAGGTTGTACCTTTTAGGTCCGCTATTGTACTTGGACCAAACGCAAGAGAAGTGGAGATCAAACCGCATCAACTACATTTACTCCCGACTTTTCACGGAGGTGCCCATGAAGACCCCTTAGCATTTTTGAACTATTTTACTGATGAGGTTGGAAGATTTGTGGTTCATGGCCTCAACCAAGAGGAGGTGCAAATGATTTGCTTCCCGTATAGCATGAAGGTCAAGGCGAAGACATGGCTACTATCCCTGGAACCTGTTTCATTGACTGACTGGGATATGATCAGCGAGAAGTTTTTAAATCAATACTATATAGCACAAACAACGGGACATCTTCGGAGGCAAATTGCTACTTTTGAAAAGTTGGATGGAGAACTATTTCATGAAACGTGGGAGCGTTACAAGATGCTTTTTCAAGCTTGCCCTCACCACAACTATTCTCCGGAGATGACTAACCAGTTTTTCTTTGATGGATTATTGGACCATGGGAAACGAGAAGTAGAGATAGCGGCAGGAGGAGATTTTGGATATTTAACAGCCATCGAGGCGAGACGGGTGTTGAAGAAGCAAAGCGAAGAATCTAGACAAACCAACTCTCGGCCTCGTAAAATGAAGGTTAATGAGATTTCCATTCCCGATCCTGATTCAGATGACGACAAGTTAGTCAAGGCAAAGTGTGCAGAGATATTTGACGAAAAACTAGCTGCTTGGAAAGCCGAGCGGGCAAGCAAGGCTGTTGCACAGAAGAATACTGCAGCATGCAACCAGTGCGGATCCCCTCAGCATTTAGCAGACGAGTGTCCAAACAACATAGTGCAGCAAGAAGACGTTAATGCGATTCAGAATTATACGAATCAAAAGAAGTACACTCCGCAATGTGTTAATCCTCTCTTCAAGTGGGGCCCAGGAAATCAAAATTATATGCCACCCGATTCGCAGTATCCACCACCACAACATGCTCAAGCACCATTGCCACCTCAACAAAATAATTTTCATACGCAAGGGCAGGCATCTAATATGGCTCAACCAAATGATCAACTGTTGGTTTGGCAGCAAAATCAAGTGGCCGAGACAATCAGCAATAGAGAGGGACTTACAAAGGTGAACGTAAAGATAGATGAACTCTCAAAGAAGGTGAACGGAATTGACCATGTTTCTAGAATAGTGCATGATCTAGCTAAAAAAATGGAAAGGATGGATAGAACTATGGGACAACTAGCAACTGACATTGCGAGGTCAAATAAGGAGAAGGACAAGCTCCTAAGTCAGGGCAGAGCAAGCATCGGCGATTCATGTCCTTCGCAGTGGGAAGAAGATCGACAATGGCATAGTGGACCTAGATGAGGAAATTATTTCTAAACCAGTAGACAAGCTACATAAATCCACCAATAGATATGTTCCTGGATCCATTCAAGGGACAATTCCGAACGACACCTTGGGCAAAGCGAACCAACACTGCCGAAGCAAATAACGACGCAAATTAAGGATGATGTTGCTTTTTCGAGCCGGTTGCGTCCATCGAAAGAGAACAAGAGGTTCATGGAGCTATAAAACCTCTTGAAGAATGTCAATATCAACCTACTACTTTTGGAGGTAATCAAAACAATGCCCGCCTACGTTAAATTTCTTAAGGAACTTACCTCGAAAGAGAGACGTTTAGAGACGAATCAATACGTAACATTGCCGAAGGAAGTTAGCGCGGTTTTTAAGAAGCCATTGCCACCCAAGGAACGCGATCCTGGAAGTTTCTGCATCACTATTTCATTGGCTAATGGACAAAAAGCAATAGGAATGTTAAGTCTTGGAGCAGGAGTGAGTCTACTGCCGTATTCGCTTTATCAAGAATTTAATCTTGGACCACTGAAACCGACAGCTATGCGCCTACAGTTGGCCGATCGCTCAATTCGACTACCTTTGGGAATAGTTGAGGATGTTTTAGTAAAAGTTGGAGAGCTCGTAATTCCGGTTGATTTTGTGGTTATGGACATTGGCGAAGCACCGAATGAGAACACGGAGCATACCATTTTATTGGGGTGCCCGTTTATGTCTACCTCCCATACTCTAATTGGTGTTCACAAAGGGAGGATGACAATGACCGTTTTGGGTGAAACAGTGACGTTTTCTCTTAGAGATATTCAAAACACTCCCTCCACAGCCTTGCAAGATGATTGTTCATTCGTTGACCCCATTACATCGTGCGTCCACGAATTAAGAGGAATCGCGACTTTGAACAAATTAAGAAATGGGGACGACGCCGGATTTTCTATCAACGGAGGGGATACACTAGTGTATTCAAGAGAGGAGTACGATGAGTTTGAGGACGAGATGCACTTAAGTGGGGAGGACTTGATCGAATTACTAGGCAATTACATGAGCGATATTATTAAAGAATTTCAAGTTCACAAGCATAGATCGAGGCCTTATCATGATGGAAGAAAGAAGAATCGCGATCACAATTTGGTGGAGTTGGGAGATCCACCACACGGTTGGAATTAAACAAACAAGATAGCGTCGAGCAAGCGACGTTAAAATTTGAGCTTCTCGGGAAGCAACCCGAGCGTTTTGTATCCTTTTGTACCTTATTTTCAATTTATTTAATTTTTCGTTTTGATTTTTATTTGTTTAGAACAGATGGAGGAACTTGAATGAGGAGAATTGATCGAATAAGTGAAGAAAAAAAAAGAAATTTGACCCATAATTCCGCCCGCATCGACGCCGAGGCTGCTCACGTCGATCGACGCGGCGTCGACGCACCTGCCGAGAAATCGCTCTCTGAAGCATCGATCTGGTTTGCGTCGATCGATGCAGCATCGACGCGAATCCCGTACCAGGCCCAAACGCGTTAAAAACCAGAATTTAACCCACAACCCGACCTGTATGCGTCTTGACCCGCGGGAATGGCCCAGAAAACAACTTAAAAACCGTCCTAACACCCCTTTTTCCTTCACTTTTCATTCCCCAACTTCAAGTTCTTCCTCCCTTTTTCAAAAATTTTCTTTCTTCAAAATTCTAGCAAACACTCACCAAACTTCACCACCGATTCACAACAATTCGACCAACACATACCAAAATTCCCCGAAATTACCACATACCAACTTCCTTTCAAGCTATTTCTCCAAACGGGCAAAGTAGGTTTCGGACAAATTCGAACAATTCGTTCGTTTCAAAGGATAATCGTCGAGGTACTTCGCTTAAAACTCTCTTGGGACATATATTATCGTTGTTTGGTTGTGTTGGGATAGTTTTGGTGCAAGAATTACTCAAGTATTTTATTGGTTGAACACGCACGCCAAGTGTTCGACAAAATTCCCCAAAGAAGCAAAGAGTTTATTTTTCAAGAATTTTCATTCCCGTTCAATTTCTTATTGATTGATAATGTCTCGAGTGGGAAAATGCAAGGATGTTTCGGGGAAATATGGAGCACCGTTCCAAATTTACGACAAAAAGGAAGGGGACACTTTTAAGAATATTCAAAAATGGGGGTTTGCAAACCATCGGACTTTGAACGTCAATGGAATTGAGGAGGAGGCCTCGAATGGCTCGGAACACCACACCGACCTTTCCCGCTATGTCGATGGCCTCAGGTGTGGGTACTTCGCCCAAATGCACCTCCCCGGATTTAGCGAGTTATGCTCGAGTTTTTCACTACTTTGGCAATCCGGAATGATGAGACATTCACATGTAGGCTAGGTGGGAATGATGTTTTTGTGAACGAGGAGATTTTTGGCAACATCTTTGGTTTCCCGACCGAAGGGGACCACCCGGTGGGAGTTCAAGGCTTCGATTTAGCCTCTTTTGGGGGGGATGATCACCGGGGGAAACACGGGTGATTGCAAGCGATTCCCTTGCACAAAGATTCAAGACGAAGCCCTCTACGTCACCTACAAGATCCTCGGTCACATCATTTTGTGCAAAAACGAGGCCACCTACGCGACCAAGTCCGAGCTCTACGTTCTACAATGTCTTGTTGAGGGTCGTCAAGTCCGACTATACCCATTGATCTTGCAAGGACTCTACAATGTTACCAAGGTACGCCAGGAAGATAAATGCCACTCCTTTCCTTTGCACCATACATTACCGGCCTCGCCCATCACTTCGGGTTCGATCCGGCCGAAAACGGACTTAGCCCACTCGGGACGACTTCACTTCCTTTAACGCGTGCACCTGCACCCCGAGTGAGGTCTTCGACTCAAGGAGGATCCTCGTCTCGGTGTGACGACGAAGATGGCGATACGACAATGGATTCGGCCCCACACACCACTTCGGGCCCGAGTCCCTATTGGGGCCAATTCTTCGAAGAAAACCGAGCATTTCAATTGAAGATGTTCGACAAGCTCCAAATAATTGATGACAAGATCGACGCAAACCACAAGCAAAACCATCGAAGCTTGAGGAAGATGTGCGCTCGCATTTCGAGCCTCGAGGAACGGTTTGAGGCGGCTTATCCTCAACCGAACATGGACGTCGATGAGAACCCCGGGGACGATGGATCCCGCGAGTTCTAAAATCTTGTATCCATATTTTATTCTTAAAAAAAAAGGAAAAAACAAAAAAAAAATCCAAAAATATTGTTATTTTCTTTGGTTTTGTTTGTTTTGTTTTTCTTAGAGCATTTCACATCATGTACGTTGAAGAAGCGGCCGATTGCACATATCAACGAGTAGCGGCTCGGCCTTTTTATTTTAGGGATGTTTTCTTTTCCTTTCTCTTTTTGATTTTTGATGTATTTGTGGCAATCAGGAGATTCCTGGGATGTTTAGAGAGGGGGGTGGTCGAGTTTGATTTGTATTGCTTAATTGTGTAATTTTTAATACTTGGCCTGTAATAATTATATGCTTAAACGTGATTAATTGCTATTTATATGCTTAATTGTGTTTTTATGGCTTGCCTGTCGAAGTTAATTAAGTTTGATTTGAGGTTCTTATCTTTTGAGCGTGTATAAGTGCATAAATTTCTCAAAATTATTATTTAAAGTGGTACTTGGATGCAATTGATTTCGCAAAACCTTAAAAGCAGCATCAATTTAAAAATTTTCATGCAAAAAGCCTGTGAGTAGCCTGAGTGATCATCATCATTGCATGTACTTGAATAAGTTTCAGTTTTGATATCTCTTTGAAACCGCTGTGTGTGGTTGACTTTGAAAATGAGGTTAAGGCACAGAAAAAAAAACCCTATTCCGGCTATATCCATATATTTTAGCCACTATAAATTGCGAATGAACCAATCATAGCCAAATAATCCATGCCTATAGCCATGAGTGTTTTTTTTAGACGACCCCTACAACCAATTAAAAGCGTGGGGTAGGAGTTCGTATCTTTTATTGGTTATTTGAGTTTTGGAAATTTTTATTAGGAATTTATTATTTTGTAATTAAGGACCACCATCTAAAAAAATATATATAAAAGAAAAAGAAAAGAGAGAGAGACCCCATAAAAAAGAATAAACGGGGGAAAAAGATAAGAAGGATGGTGAGTCTTGTGTTAGTAGTTGCCTACGCGCTAATAAAGGCTTGTAATTTATTATGAAGCCTATTGTTTAAAGGCAAGAGTTGTGTAATTGTAAGAAGCACTTTATAAGCTTCAATTTTTATTAAGTGGTTTGAGCTTACATTCGGTTTACGAGTTTCGAGTTGAGGAATAGCCTAATTTTAAGGCTACGTTATGAGAGTTAAGTGAGGTTTTTATTTTTGAGCGAGGTGAAGCAATTTGCTTCTTGATTAGATTAGGTTGTGTGAGCGATTTAGCCACATGACTTATATATTCCACACCCGTCCAAAGAGCCTTACATTACAACCCGTAAAGACCTTACAAATTTTTTAGTTTTGATAACACACTTAATTTGCGATTGAGAGGAGATTGATTTTCCGTGCTTATTTACTGTGCATATAATTGTATGATTTGAGTGTATACACGTCCCATGCAGCAATGCTTGAGTGCTTTTGAGCGAACACCTATATATATTTCCCTTTTGAGAGGATGCATGAATTTGATTTTGAAGYGACAATGTAATATAGGTGGAGTGTTTGACGTTGCGTAATTTGTAACTGTATTTTCAAATTATGTATGTAGCATAGCACGACTCACTGCTTGGATTGATTTTCATTCTAGTTATACTTAGAATCTATCGTTTGTTCGAGGACGAACAAACCAATTAAGCGTGGGGTAGTTGATTAGAGTAGGTTTGTCCTTATTTTTATTAGTATTTTAGTACGTCTTTCTATTTGTTTTTGGTATAAGTTGGATGGTTTAAGCTTAATTCCGTATTTTTATAGTTCCAGCTTATTTTACCGTATTTTAATCATAATTGATGAGAATATGTGATTATTTGTTATTTTTCACCTTACAGCTAAGTAACCGGAAGAGTTCAGCGCGTAAATAGATGACGTTCGATGTTCAAGACTAGAGAACAAGCTTTCCGGTGAACGAGTAGCAAAAAATTCGAGAAAATGAGACAGGCCTCAGTAGCATCGATGCAAGTCCCTGCCCGCGACGGTCGATGCTCTGTCGACGCCAAGCCGACGCAACTTGCAGCTGCGTCGATCCAAGAGTCCGTCTGTCAATGCAAGGTCGACGCAACATTCTGAAGCGTCGATCCATGACCGCGTCAGTCGACGCCCCCGCCCAGTCGACGTGAGCACCAGGCAGCATTGACGCCGAGAGCCAGCACGCGTCGATCGACGCGACGTCGACGTGGCTGCCCAGAAATGCATTTTTAGGGTTTCTTGTACGACAAGACATGCTATATCTATAAATACCCTTCATATTTCGGATTGTTGAAGAGACACACGACATCCTAGGGTTTTTGGGCTTAGAATAAACATAATTCCACATCTCATAACGAGATTTGAAGACCGAGATCAAGGATCGAAGAATGACGAGTCCGGAACTTCAAATTCACGTTCGGGATTCAATCTTCGCCCAAGATCAACGTTCAACTCCGGAATAGCTGAAGATTTTCATCGCTTTATTTAGTTCCAATAAGTACTCTAAACTCTTAGTTAATTACGTAGTTATTTTCCTAGTTAATCGCCTAGTTAAATTCTTAGTTAATCCTAGAATTAGTTTAATTAGTTTAATTATTTCATGCTTGGATATTGGATTAATTTAGTTTATTTATGCGATTCTGTTTATGCTTAGTTATTCGTATTTAGATTCTTATGATATAATTATGTCGTGATAGTTAATTAAATTCATGTTCTTAGATTCGCTGTATTTACTTCTTAGTTCTTAAGTTCGAATAATTTAATTATTACTCGTAGTTGATAATATAGTTTAGAATAATTAGTTTAATTACCCTTAGTTTAATTATTGCTTTAGTTTATAATGATTAATTCAAAATCTTTTAAAACCCCAAATGTACATGTATTTTATTCTACTTCGTAAATTGAGAAAAACATCAAAAGACCGAACAGTTGTTTTCTCGAGAGATTCGACTTGAGTCAAACTCACAGCCCTACAAGTTCCTCGTACTCTTGCGAGCAAACTTACGTATTTTAATTTAAATATCTATAATTGGGGTGCAAAAAAGTTTTATTCAGTTGCGTCGAGTGTTGTCGAGATGTCCCATACCGTCTCCGACCTCGTTGCCCCCTGGTTCGGTTTGCCACTCCCTATAGTCTTGTGAGGTGGATTCGCACAAGTTAGTGATGCTACATGGCTTGATAGGTAGAAGGGTCATCTGCTTGCCCTATTGTTCCCCGCTCTAGACGTGATTTGCACACGTCCGCCTACGCCATGCCCGATCCCCACTGGATGAGCTATTCTGGTCCGCCCTGGCAAGCCAACCACCCAAGCTTCTCGAAACTTGCTCGGTATGTCTCTCCCCTTAGACACTATCCCGGAGATCCCCCCGCTTGACACCATTTCGCACACTCGTCGGGTGTCCCTCGGTCTCGGGTCTCTCCGTAGGTGAAATGGCCCCCTCAAGCTCGAAGCTCAACCTCGATGTCGACTCACCCTTTGTGCACTCGGTCACCGCCACCTCCCTTGCTTTGGCTGCTAATGGCACTACCGGTCTTGACACCGTCCAGTCCATCACTCCGCTCTGCCTCCTTTTGTTTTGGACTGCCGATGGATCTCTCGGTTTAAATACCGCCCCGTCCACTGATCCACTCAGTCCCCACGTTGGTTTCATCCCCAACGTATCGGCAATGTCCCGCGGATATCCAGGCATTGTGCCTGCCCGCACTAGAATTGGGATAGACCCAATAAGGATGACGTCGCGCGCCTCGGTCCCAAACGCTGTCCCTCTAGGTTCTTTAGGCCATGGGCTCGCCCCGCCCAGGCCTATTACTTGTTTGGCAAGTACCCGCATCTCCTTCTTGATGGTCTTCGCCGCTTATCCTACCACCACGGACATGCCCAGCTTATCTCCTGCCTGATAAGCCATGTTCATGTGGTTGGCCATCCCACATGAGTGACCCTCGATCCTCACCCCGCATGATGACCCAAACGCTCCGCATAATCACAAAATTTATTACGGGTGCCTCCTTGATAATCACCGCGCCATGTGTCCGAAGGGGAATTAGGGTGCTCGCACGCCCCTAGAAGTTAGCTCAGTATGGTTGCCTTGTCGCGGTGCGTCGTTAGTTGTTCAACAAGGTTAATTACTCCTTGCTGCGTCCCTAGGACCACCCTTGACCCGTTCATCATCATGAAAGTTATCGTCTCGATCGATACGCCAGACGACAATGTTGGCCCTCTTAAAGGGTCAGCCCTTTGGCTCGCTAGTGAAGGGATTTGCCCGATCCCTTGCATGGTGTCGACTTTCTCCAAGTCCCCTTGCCTCGTCGGTCTACTATCTGCATCCCTCCTTGGTACTCCGCGGAAGAGTCCCCAATCACTGGTGTACCTGCCGCACCAGCCTCCTCCTCCGGGTGTTCTTGCCCGAGCAATGCCTTGACCAAGGCCATCAATGTCGACGTGGATGATTGACCACATAGACAGATACGGGTTTTCCCAACAACTCGTCTTCGGCTATGGTTCGCTCCCCTACCAAACACTTCGCCACTACCACGAACTAGGTTGGCCTGATCTGCCTCGTTGAACCCCGTCGAGCGCTAATTAGCGCTATGCACTACTCATGCGCACTGCTCCTCCATTCTGGCCTCCGGCCGTAAGGGTTGGTTTGCCCTTAGCCGAATAGGCTCATGAATAGACCGCCTTGGTTGCCACGGCGTGATCCCACTCCATGAACTCTTGATCAGAATTAGGGGGTCAACTCGCAGTTCGGGAGCGTTGTCGTAGTGAACAACGTCTCTGTCATGTTGCCCCTACTTGCGTACAGATGTTGCTAATCCTACGCAAATCTTCGACCCTATAAACAACTCCGGTCCTTGACCAGGCATGTGCCTTGGCTCCGCGCAGCCCTTCACTATCGAGGACCTAACAAGGTTGTATTCGCCAATAAGGTTACCGATCCGCACCGCCTCCTTCTCGTGGGCCTGGATCTTGCCTGAAATTGAGTCGTTAACTCGTACTTGGGTATGAGTACACCCTGCCGCCATAGACCCGCTCCGGACATGTACCTCTGCTGGTCCGCACGTCCCGAATCTAGCCGTGAGATGGGCCGATCCGTCTCCCTCTGTCTTCGCTCTGCCTTGGTTCCATCTTGGTCCCATTTCGTTCGATCTCGGATAAAGGCCAAAGATCTGCCTACCGCGCCGGATCTGCCTACCTGGATGGACCCGTCCCAAAAAGGGGTTATTGCTGGCACAAATACCCCGGCGGAAGAATACGCTCTTGTCACCCCGATCGTCCCTCCGGTCGGAATATACCACAAAGGGGCCTCGGTTCCCCTTGCAAACCTCCCGAACGATCTCGGTTATCCCTTTTTCACGATCAAACATTGCCACTAAGATTTCTCCCACATAAATCGGCTCGAGAGCTAGGCTGGCATCGGTGCCAACTTTAACGGCTCTCTCATCCTCTTCACTGGGATTTGTGGGCTTGGCTGAATCAGGAGCCGAGTTGGCTCTGATACCACCTGTCACGGACTCGTGCACCGGCGTGGTGCACGGCAGCGGAAGTTGTTCGTGCGGCGCCGAGCGTGCCTCTTCGAACATGTCAGAGAAGCACCAAGGCACCTCAACGAGCCTCGGTTTAGTGGCCATCGAATCACAGGGTACAAGAAAAGGGAAAAAGCAACAAACACATGGAGAATAATAACTTTATTAAACTCCGACTCGTTGTTAGAAGTCAATTTCTTGTTACAAAGTTCAATAGGACGAGTGGCCTATTCATACAGTACAATTGCTTAGGGTTAGCGTTTGGCTTGCCCCTTCCTCAAGCTACACTCTAATCCAAAACACTTCGGCCCATCAGCGCTGCTCGGCCTTGGAAAACCCTAATCTAGAATCGATACACGACCAAGTACGTTCGACCCAAAAACACGTATGGGAAACACATCCGTAAAGGAAATCTAATAACAAAATATACGTTCCACGCAAGGAAACAGTATCCTACAAGGATTCTTCTTGCCAAGGAAGTCTTCTACTGGACTTTGGCTCTCGCCAATCCGGATCGGCCCAGCGTGTCCGATGTTTTCGCGGGGCATGGTCCTACCTGCCGGCCCACGCCGCTTGTCGCGGGGCTAAGTGCGAACTGTCGGTTGTGCCCGAATAAGTTGGAGAGTCTCAGGCAATGCTAACCGTGCAACGCTCGTCCCTCCTTCTCAGCTCTTGACTCGAGTCCTCGCCGTGTGCCGCGGCTTGGCCTCGCGCGCACGCTTGCCTGTCGGCCGCGCTCGTCCCTTCGCACTGTCTCGCTTCCCTTTGTCATTCGGTCCGCATAGCTACGACGTCATGCCTAGCTATTGGCGCCGCATCCCCACGCGGATTATGTGTGCCCCAAGTCTCGGCAGCCTCGGTGCCGCCCATCACTCGCCCCGCGCCCCGCGCCGAGTGATATAGCGTTGCTTGGCGCACAGTTGGCTCGTCCCGCCGAGTCAACTGTCACGGGTCGTGACAATATACTAAACATCATAAATACACTATTTATTCGTTAAAATAAATAATATTTAATACATATATTAAATTGTCGCGCTTTTAAAATAAGAAAAAAAATATGTTTAGGATTTAACCCACAAATTCATATTTAAAAGAATTACTTATATATGACTGTGGTGTGACGTAAATTTATCCACATTAATTATGTCTCCAGATTTCTTGTAGGTAGTTGTCTAACAAAACATAAAAGAGCAAAAATCTTAGATTCATTAATAATTAATTGAATAAAACAAAACAATCTTATTAGTTTAACGAGGAACATATAATTTAATTAATTAAAAATTAATAACTCCTAGAATTTTTTTAAAAGATTTATTTACAAAGTGTTAATCATCTAAAAGTTATAAATAGAAAATGTTCTTTTTATATAATTGTTACATCGAAAATATACTTTATATAAAAGTACTAACTAAAAGTGTTAATTATATAAAATATTACCTAAAGATGTTAATTATTTAAAAGGACTACATATATATGTTACATAATAAAAAGGATTACATAATTACATATTCATAAAGTGTTATATAAATATTACTCTAAAATAAAAAGTGCTATAAATATATGTTACATAGAATAACTTATTTAAACAATTGTGTGTTACATGAACATTTCCGTTATTTATTGTCACCATGAATTAAATTAATATAAAATATATAATCCTGATAATACTCCTATAAAATTATTGATTGTATCTATTCAATTTATATATTATTTTACTACAGTAAATACGTTCAAGAAATATTAAATAGCGGTGAAACATTACAGTTCTTAATAACATAATAAATTCTAATTACTTTCTCAAGGTTTTGTAATAAATTGGCCATTGATTTGTGGACAGAAAGAATATAATTATAACAATAACTCCGAAATAAACAAGAAAACTCGAACTAAAAACAAATATATCTAAATTGATCAACTAAGTATAATCCCTGATTCTCCATGGACCCTTTAGAAAATCAAAAATTGGTAGACGATATCATACAATAACTTCACTTTTCTCTCTCTCTCTCTTTTTTTTTTTTATGATGTGTATATAATATATATATATATATATATAAATATAGAAAGAGAAAGCTCATCTAGAGAGAGAGACAAGTATGTTCAGTTGAGTCAATACTGATCATTGGAGTGAAGTTGGTATAGTATTGAACCATGACGACTTATGCCCGCCGCCGCCGCCGCCATGGCCCCGCCGCTGCTAGCATGATCATCAGCGATTCGAGGATAAAGAGCGGCGGCCGAAGATGAGGACGGCTCACTTACATTCTCTGCCTCCTCCCTCGAAATAACCATGGCGGCTGACTGAACTAGCTCAAGACAAAGCCTCAGTTTATTGGGCTCAACATGAGCCAACCCGGAGCCGGCTCCTTTAAACAAGAAATCCGACGTTAGGGTTCGGAGCACGTCCAGCGGCGTGACCCCATCGACGGTCCTCCGGTTCGGGTCGGCGTGGTGGTCCAGCAGCACCGCCACCATCTCCGGCGACACCATCTCTGCAGCGATGTGCAGCGGTGTTTTCCCGATCGGGCCGGCCGGGTAGTTGACCTCGGCCGCCCCGAGCTCGAGTAACGCCTTCACAACTTCTCGGCTGCAGTTTTCGACCGCGTAATGTAACGCTAGTGCCTCGTCGAGATTGAGGCCTTCCCCCATGACCATGAGCTTGACGAGCTCGACGTCGGACGAGACGAGGGCTCGGCGCATGCGCCGGATCTTTTGGTCAGCGCCGCCTAGGTTGTGGAGGCGGCCAGCGGTGAGGGAGGATTTGAGGCGGAGATTTTCGATTCTGGTGACGAGGTCGGTGGGGAGGTGTTTGGCTAGGATTTCGGTTGGGACGCCTGATTTTGCTACCAAGTGCGAACAAGTAGTGAATAGTTGGTGCATTTCTTGGTTTCTTGATGATATCAAGACTTTCATTACATTCTCAATGGAGGCCTTTTCCACCATGCTTGTCAATTGTTTCTGCAAATAAATATCAAAACAAAATAACTATATATATATATTGCTGAGATACATTAATGGTTACAGGCATTTACATGTTTCTTGGATAGAAGTTAATTAATTGATGATCCTCTTCTGTTTATGTGATGATATAATATATAATGATATTATTGTACGTGTGGTTTCATCTGCTGTATAAAAATACTTGCATCTTTTCAGTATGGAATTGAAAATCCTAAGTGTTCATATAATTTATGAATAAATCTCGTGTGTAATGTAACTATAACACCGTTTAATACGAAACGGGATTTAGAAAAACAAAACAGCGTGCGTAGGTGGATTGATGCTTAGATTTGATTTGCATCTTTGAAAGTCAATAGAGGAAAGTTGGGGTTTGTTTGGAGGGATATGGAGGTCACTGTGGAAGACAAGACTAGAGATCAAAGAAACCAAATCTAGAAAGTTTTCAATCTCGGTCAGAAAGATGAAGTGAAATCAAACTCGATATTTCAAAAAGAATAATGTTACATGAAATCAATAAGGGATCTTGTAGACGGAGAGAGAAAACAAGAAGAAAAGGAAAAAAAGTTGCACATATAAATTAATAAAAATATCTTAATTCAGGAGTCCAACATAAGGGTTTGAAATCTTGATTCTTACAACCCTACAATTTCATTTCCAAAAACTTAGTCAAGAAATAACCAAGAAAAATAATGCAAACTTTTTTCACCTGCAAATCCTGATCCAAGTTCCAAAGCTAAAATCAGTTAATTTAAATCGTAAAAGTAAATTAACAAAAAGTGGGATAAATTAAAAATAAGAAAACATGAAAACATGGAAAGAAATAAACCTGAGTGATCAGAGCAAGTAGCTCCACGCCAAAAGATCTAGCGGCTGCGAGAGTGTCAAGCGCAAGATCAACGGCGGCGGCACAGTACGCGTGGCAACACCCCCTCTCCCCACAGTTAGCCCTCGGCTCAAGCTTCTGAGGAACAACCGAGACATGCCCACAGTACAGGAACTGAAGCATCAGCAAGAAAACCTCATACCCCACGGTATTCACAGGTATCACCTGAGAGACGGGCCCTCTCGGCGGGCCCATTCTCAAGGGGTCTACGTCGGGCCCGGAAAAGAACTTCCTGAAGAACGGGCTTCGGGCCGCTAATATGCACCTGTGTGCATGGACCAAACGGCCCTCCACGCTGAAGGTCACATCGCTGAAAGCCTGGCCGTTGATTAGAAGATTGAGATAGTCTAGAGAGAGAGATCTTAAAGAGTCATCACTGGTGGTCATGATTTTATTTTTCAGACTGATTGATGAGAGAGATTGAAGGAGAAGAAAGAAATGATATACAGTGTGTTGTGCGTGTTTTGCTGTAGATGACAGATATGAGGAGAAAGTGTGTACTTTGGTCTTAAGTTTTTTGTAGGTTTTCTTTTCTTTTCTTCTTTTTGACAAGTTTTTGTAGCTCCTTGATGACGATGATGATGATAATGTGATAAGATATCTCTTGAAAGAGGTAGTGGTGTTTTTGGTAATTAGTGGATTGAATAGTTGATACATGATGATTAATTATTATGTTACACTATATTTTGTAAGTATAATATTTTATTTATATTTTATGGGTAGAGAAAATTAAATATTATTAGCATGAGTTAAAATTAAAAACTAATTAAGTTGATTATATATATGCAGAGTAATGCTTAAATTATTATTATTATTATCATTATTATTATTTACAAATAAAAAATATATAAAAAATTGGCTCATGAAATTATTATTATTATTATTATTAGTATAATCATCATCAAAATGAATGAAATATTAAAATTTCTTTTTATATAATATTCGTAGTTTATTTACAATGTTTTTTTTCTTCTCATCATTGCATATAAATATTTTTAAATCCTTACGATTTGTCACTCTTGATATAAAAATGTAAAATTGACCGTGATTGAAATCCAACTTCTTAAAGAAAAGTACGTTATAAAGAAATTGTCCAAAACTTTTGTCGATCGCCATTGTGTATGAAACGATCACTCAAAATTATCGTCGTTTAAACTTAAAAGACTTACTTTCAGACTATGTGACAGTTATTTGAGAGGTTAATACTAATTAACTTGCTGGATTTCTTGAAAAATCTTAGCCCCCAATATATATTACCATCTATCTTCTAGTGTAACAACCAACCTAATTCCATTTTTATCAAAGTCCTTTACATTTTTAATTAGTTAACTATAAGACACGCAATGTTGATATTGACAAACTGACCAAAATTATGGTGAACTAAGAACAATTTGTCTGATAGTTAGATTTTCAAAAAATAAAAAAAAAACACATCAACATTAATAGTTTCGAAAGCTTTTAAGAAAACTTAACCTAATAAAAAATTGCTCAAAAAAGAAAACTAATAAATATTTAAATAAATGAATCAATATTAATAAGTTTATTGGATAAATCCTTGTGCAGGAAACATGTGTTACACATTTTTTTTTTTTAATTAAAACTAATTACCCATTTGGAAAATTGAACATTTATACTGATAAATATAAAACTATTCACTTCAAACTCAATAAACCTTCAAGAATTTGGAGACTCATTCATCCACTGATGTAACACCTATGTGACACATGTGATTTGTGATTTGTGAGGAAAAAAATACTAATAATAATACGAGTAATATAGAATTCGTCCATTAATTTTTAAATTCAGTTAAAATGGTATACTAAATACTGGGTGATAAATTTAATAAATTAATTAAATTTTTATTGCATATTTAGTCTAATTTTCACACGAAATTGAAATTCTTGCAGAAAAAATTGTACGTAAAAGGCACTTGACCCCAAATTTTGGACTAATTATGAGACAAAAATTTAATTGATTGACTAAATATGCAACCCCTCAAATTTTAACCACCGATTTATTTTGTCAAAATTCCAAATACTAGACTAAAAGTGCAATAAACAAATTAATTGGTTGACCAAATTTAATACCCAAATATCTAGTGATCCATTTTCGCTAAATTTAAAAGACTAATAGACTAATTTAATATTTTAGCCTAATTGATATATATATATATAATCTCAATATTCTAAATATATACAATGAAAAGTCATTTACAAAGAAATATCATAAAAGACTATAGTCAATTCGAATCGTTTTAATGCCCCATTTTCACACAAAAGAATTCAAAGACATTATATGACAAAATAATTAGAAGTCAGTTACCAAAAATTTTTAAGTGAGACTAAACATGTAAAAAAAGGGAGATCATAGCGAAGAAATCATCTTATTGTCATTTGATAAAAAAATATACAAATTGACACTGAACACTACCAAAAAAAAAAAAAAAAAAAATACTATTTCACCCGAGAAAAAATTCAATGTTAATAAAAAAATATCTTTTGGTAATTAGTTTATCGAGAGAAAAAATATTTTTTTTTTACAAAATCCTCCTCGATAAAATTTACCGAGGTAAAAGATATGTTTTCGGTAAATTTTATGAGGGGATTACTGAAAGATATGTTTTCGGTAAATTTTATGAGGGGATTACCGAATATTCATTTTTTCGGTAAATTCCTTAGACTCGAATCTAATTGCCCACGTAAAAATCAAAGGCATTATAACCCTTGGAATAATCGAGGGGAATATCCCTTCGAAAAAACCGAGGGGAGCAAGGCCCTCGAAAATCGAGGGTCATATCTCGGTTTTTCCGAGAGCGTTATTGCCCTTAGTTTTTCTGAGGGGTAGAATGCCCTCGATTTTTCCGGGGGCCACGCTCCCCTCGATTTTTAAATATTTTTTTAAAATTATTATTAATCCTTATTTTTTATTAAAATACCCAAAAAGATCACAAAAATTCATTAATAAACAAGCAAATAACTGAACTAATAATATAAATTTTATACTATTTACAATGATTTAATTTATTTTACAAAAATGTTAGAAATAATAAAAGTTTATAAAAACAGCTGATCAAAAGAGTCATATGACGGGGGAGGTTGCGGCGGGTACTGCTGTAATCGAGCTAACAACTCGGCTATTTGCGCGTTCACCTGCGCTTAAAATTGTTGTTGATCACGTTACAGCTCACACTCTTTATACCTCTGTTCCAACTCTTGCTGAACTCGTCTCATGGACTCTAGCTCTTCCCTCTGTGTTTGGAGTTACGCCTCGAGCTCCCTCACATGAGTCCTGCCGTGGTGGGAGGACAAAGAATCGCTGCCTCTAAAACCCTTCGTAGAAGCCACCAACTTCTCGAACCAGCCGGTGCCGTAATATCGGCAATTACTCGACCCATCGGGAACGATATAAACAAGGTAAGGGTCAACCTCGTTATTTGGATCTTGTGAAGAAGTACATGCCTCATCCAGTTGTCGCTCGTACTCCGCCTGAAATACAAGTCGTTAACATTAAAACCAAAAAACAAGTCAAGTTATAACTATTTATGATAAAAAGAGACTTAAATTAGTATTACTAGATCTCGTATCGGTTCACGTGTCGCCGTCCTTCTTTTATACTTTTATAAAAACCTGATACGTAGTGGCTGGCTCAACCGTCTCTCGCTCCTGTATCTAAATGAGATTAGTAGATAATTAAGATTAAATAAATAAATAAATAACTTATTATGATCTAAAATTACTTACGATGTCATAAGAATAATCGATCGTAGATCTAGACCCCCAGTGTTCTTCGACATTCCATTACCTGGACCAGCAAACTCGCTTTGCCTATTGGCGCTACACTGTTTGGACCTCTTCTTGTTCTCGAGCTTATCCCACTCCACATTTTATTGCCTAGTTGAGATGCATGATATATGAAATTTAAATCATTTGTAATAATAAAAAAATTAATTTAATAAAAATACATAAGAAAATCATTTACATCTAGATCCCCTCATCAACAATCCTTGGCGGCTGACCAATTTGATTACGAAACTGCTTATACTCGTTAATCCGTTTCCCATACTTGTCCCCATCGTGCGGAAAATCGCCAAATTGTATAGCTTATGGACTATACATGTCCTTGTCCAAATAACAATGATCCTACAAAATAAAATAATTATTATAATTCAACTGATATATGATTCTCAAGTTACATTAATAATTAATAAATTTAGACACAAAATAATTACCTGAAACATGTTCACCACAATCAAGAATATGCTCAAGGACCGCCATAAACTGCCACCCGACAGGATAGAACTCCTTCTCCATGATCTCTCGAAATATGTTGGTCAGTTTGACCTCCCCTCTATATATCATGTAATTGTGTTTGTGATTACGAATATTATTTAATAACAATCATGATTAGAATTTTATAATTATTAATTTACTTACTTATTTCTAGTGATATAAATAAGGTATCGCCTCTTTGTGGTCCCGGGGGCTATTAGGATGTACCCGCATCGGACGGTGTCGGTGTAGATAAATCTGGTGTCGGCGCTGAATGATCAGTACCAAGGCCCACGTAATTATCATCAAAACCAACTAAATGATTATCTGACTCCATATCTGATTGACCTAGTCTGGACCCGCATCTACGACCCCTCGACATCTAATAAAAATAAATATAATACGAGCATGTTACAAAATTCCAGTATATATCAACCATTTTAATAGATCCAAATATAAACCAGTTAGTTAAAATATGAACAGTTACACATATTTCAATCACAACGACTTCCTTTTAAACTAATTATCAGAACCAACACTTTCACTATTAAAGTTATTACCAAACTCATCTTCGTCTGTGTCTTGATCTGTATCTTGATTAGTAACTCTTCTTTTGTATCATCATATGTCTCGTCACCAAGTTCATCCACGTCATTGTCATTAGGGTCATGCAACTGGAATGAACATCATCCAATTGTATTGGATTGCGTGTATCTACAGCTTCCTTTTGAATTGATTGCTCTGGAAGAGGCTCGATAAACTCAACATTTGATCTCGCCTTGATCTTTCATGTTGCCCACCAGTCCAACTTGTCTCGTTTCAAACTTGGATACGCACAATAGTATATTTTTATAGCCTGGATAGCAAGTACAAAAGGTTCATATCGATTGAATCTGCCCTTATGATTGATATCAACAAGCTTAATGTGGATGAACTTTTGTGCCTGTAGGAGGTTGATAAAACCAGTCGCACTTGAATAATAGTGTTTTTTTCTCCATTCGCCCGGTTTATTCGAGCTGCACAACTTCTATGAGACGACTGTAATAATCATTCCCGGCTGCCCCATAGTTTGATCATTTAATACATATTCCACTGCTCGATGTTGATATGTTAGCTCCATGCTCCACTTTGTGAAACTTATAACAATTTATCTTACATATAGTATACGTTATAACACATCATGGAGAACCCTCTTCTAGGCTCCTAATGTTCACGTCACTCACATTGTTTGAAGGATCTCTAGCCTATATCGTTGAAAAATTATTTTTAATTAGGAAATATACACTAAAAAAAACAGCGATTTTCCGAGGGACAATCCGAGGGAATTGACTTCCCTCGGAAATTTCGGAGGGAAAACCGAGGGAAAGTTAATTCCCTCGATTTTTTCCGAGGGAAATTCAATCCCTCGGAATTTCCTTCGAAAATACGGGCGCCAAAATATGCCGCCATAATTTCCGAAGGACAAACCGAAGGATGACCGACGAAATTATTTCCGAGGGAAGACGTCCCTCAGAAAACCGAGGGAATGATATTTCCCTCGGTTTTATTTTTTTATTTTTTAAAAAAATTAATTAAATTTGCGAAGGAATTCAGTTTCCCTCGGAATCATTCCGAGGGATTATGAATTCCCTCGGAATGATTCCGAGGGAAATGGAATTCCCTCGAAAATTTAATTAATATTTTTAAAAAAATCCGAAAAAATAAAAAAGATCGGAAAAAATAGAAAAAAATAATTAAAAAATAGGATTTATTTTCGGGACACCGAGGCGCACCCCTCCCCGCCCCGGTCGTAATTTTTTGGGTTTTGTTTCTATTTTTTACTATTTTTTCTATTTTTTTGGGTTTTCTTTCCATTTTTTCATCTAAAAGTCGAAAAAAAAATAGAGAAATCATAAGAACGAAACCGATCCTATCATCTTAGGCACGTGGGGTGTTTTTGACCCCAAATTCGATTGAAAAATACCAACGATCACGTGCGTGTCCACACGTGTCGTGGGATTCGACCAACAACAAGATACGATCGATCGATGAACTCCTTCGGTTGGAAACGCGAAGCGATGTAGCGTCGTGATTTTTCCATATTGGAGGAGGGGTGCGTCTCGGCGTTGTGGAACCACGGGGGTCGGGCGTCGATCGTTTAGTGCGCGTTTATTATTTTTTTTCGATTTTAGATGAGTAATGAAAAAAACCCCGAAAAAATAGAAGAAATAGTAAAAAGTAGTAGGATGACCCAAGAAATTACGACCGGGGCGGGGAGGGGTGCGCCTCGGCGTCCCGGAAACAAATCATTTTTCTTTTCAATTTTATCTATTTTTTACGATTTTTTTTTTATTTTTTGAAATTTCCGAGGGAATAAAAAATCCCTCGGAATTCCGAGGGAATATTCTAATCCCTCGGTTTTCCGAGGGATTATTTCCATCGGAAAACCGAGGGATTACTATATTCCCTCGGAATTTCGAGGGATTTTTGATTCCCTCGAAAATTTAAAAAAATAAAAAAAATCGTAAAAAATAGAAAAAAAATAGAAAAATCATAAAAATGAAACCGATCCTATCATCTTAGGCAGGTGGGGTGGTTTTGACCCCAAATTAGATCGAAAAATACCAACAATCACGTGCGTGTCCACACGTGTCGTGGGATTCGACCAACAACAAGATACGATCGATCGATGAACTCCTTCAATTGGAAACGCGAAGCGACGTAGCGTCGTGATTTTCCCATATTAGAGGAGAGTTGCATCTCGGCGTAGTGGAACCACGGGGGTCGGGCATCGATCGTTTAGTGCTCGTTTTCTTTTTTTTATACGATCGATCGATGAACTCCTTCAATTGGAAA
>BMAC01000072.1:1855401-1959523 GCA_014905375.1 Phtheirospermum japonicum
GSACAAAAGTCCATCCAAATTATAGGATTGTCGATATCAATCATAAGCATAGGTTCAATCGATATGAACCTTTTGTACTTGCTTCCCAAGCTGCACAAGTATACTACTGTGCATACCCAAGTTTGAGACGAGAYAAATTGGACTRGTGGGCAACGTGTAAAATCAAGGCGAGATCAAATGTTGAGTTTATCGAGCCTCTACCAGAAGAATCATTTCAAGAGGAAGCTATAGATACACGCAGTCCGATTCAACTCGACGATGTCGATTTTCAGTTGCACGAACTCAATGATAATTACGTGGAGGAACTTGGTAATAACGAGACAAATGATGATACAGAAGAAGAGTTACTTACCGATCAAGATACAGATCAAGATACGGATGAAGACGAGTTTGATGATGCATTTAATAGCGAAAGTTATTAGTTTGGTTAAAATATATGTAATTTATTCTTATTGTAAAACACACTTTTTTTATAACTACTTTTTTAATTTGGATTCATTAATACGTTTGTTGTCTAATATATATTGGTATTATGTAAAATGCTCGTATTATTATCTAATAATTTTATCAGATGCCATTGCGTCAATGATCCGGTAGGTCGATTAGATATGGGATCAGCTAATCGTTTAGCTGATTTCGACACCGACTACATGGGTCTCGGTAGTGATCATCCGGCAACGCAGACCCCGATGCAGACCCCGACGCAGATGCCGACGTCGCATACACCATCACAGACCCCGTCCGACGCGGGTACATCATGGACCCGACGACAGTTGGTCGCACCGCAAAGTGGTATGGTTCAAGTTTATATTGCAGGGGCGAAGTAAGCAAATCAATGATTTTTAATTATCATTATGATTAGATTTTATTCGTCAAAAAATAAAAACACAATTGAATACAGGCTGCACAGCACAGGGGGAGGGTGGCCACTATACTCCGTACGATCTTTGAGAGGGATCTCCATCCCGACGGGTGGTGCTATAAGGCGGTCTCTAAGGAGACTAAGACATTCTGGTGGGAGATGTTTAAGGTAATTATTATTTTATGTCCAAATTTGTTAGTATTAACCTTAAAAACACAATCATATGTTTCAATTGAATTGTAATTATTGTTTTATTTTGCAGGAGGTTTGTTATTGGGACCCGGAGGAGTACAGTGAGAGAGACATACGAAAGGTATTTTTTCCGATGATCGGGGACCTTTACGGGAAGAATCTTAACGAGTATAAGCAGCATATTGCCTCCCATGGTGGTGGACGGCCGCAGTGCCTGGCCGAGGAGGTTCTGAGGTAAACGATTCTGTTATGTATTTTCTTATTAAATTAGAATTTTTTTTATTTATAGCATATAAATTATATCGTATCTTATATATCATCCATTTCAACTAGCGCTTGGAAGGTTGAGTGGGATAATCCCGAGAACAAGGCTAAATCCGAGCAGTGCAGCAAGAACAGGAGGAGCGAGCCTGCTGGGCCGGGGACTGGATGTCGAAGCACACGGGGGGTGCTATATCTACTATCGACCATGATTTGGATATAGTAAGTGATTTTAGAATATAATAATATAATTTATTTGTTTAATTTTAATGTTAATTATTTGAGAATTCTATTTGAATACTGGAGCGGGAGACGGGTGCACCGGCTACGTGCTACGATCTTTTTAAATGTACGCACCAAAAGAAAGACGGCGCGTGGGTCGATAGGAGATCTACTAATATTAATGTGAGTCTCTTTCTTATTTTTAACTTATTCTTTGATTTTAACGTAAAATATTAATAACGAGTTGTATTTCAGGAGGAGTACGAGCGACATCTGACCCAGGAACAGGAACGTGCGTCTTCCCAGGAGGAGAGTAACGAGGTTGACCAGGACCAGGTTTTCCTCGGCGTCGCCGGGTTGAGCAAGGGACAGCTTTATGGCACCGGCGCGTATGGGAAGATGGTGGCTGCTACGAAGGGTTTATTGAAGGTCGGCTCTTCCACCTCCTCCCAGGCTGATAGGAGCCACATGAGAGAGCTCGAGGAGCAGGTCGAGGCTCAGAGGGCACATCTCGAGGCGTTGCAGCAGAAGGCAGATGAGGAGAGGCAACAACGTGTGGAGGAGGCAACCGAGGAAAGGCGACAACGTGCGGAGGAGCGTCGGCAGCAGGAGGAATTTCAGGCGCGCATGGCTGCCCAGATGGCACAGATGGCTGAGATGTATGCTCGTGTCCAGCAGCAGTTGCTCCCTCCCCATCAGCAGCAACAGTACCCCCCTTCCCATCAGCAGTACCCCTCTGCCCATCCATAGAACATTTTTACGGTTTATATAAACTTTGTCACTGTGTCGATCAAACGCATGTAATTATTCTTAAAATTTCAAATATTTTTTATAATGATTTGTTTATTTATTTGTCTTTTCTTTAATTACTTTTTTCAAATTTTTGGGAATTTTAATAATTGAACAGGCATTAAAATTAAAAATTAAAAATTAATAAAAAAAATTAAATCTGAGGGAAACATCCCTCGGAAATTCCTCGGAAACTTAAAAAAAAAATCAAAAAAAAAACGAGGGGATATTCCCTCGGAAATCCCTCGGAAATAGAAAAATCCGAGGGGCAACAAATCCCTCGGTTTTTCGAGGGAAAAATATCCCTCAGATATTTCCTATTTCCGAAGGAAACAAATCCCTCGTAATTGAGAGGGAAAAAGATCCCTCGGAATTCCGAGGGATTTATTTCCTTCAAAAATAGGAAATATCCGAGGGAACAATTCCCTCGGATTTCCCTCGGAATTCCGAAGGATTGCACGGAGATGTTTCCGAGGGAAAATATCCCTCGGAATTCCCTCGGTTTCATATTTCCGAGGGAAAAATTCCCTTGAAACAAAATTCCGAGGAGTGTTTTTCCGAGGGAAATTTTCCCTCCATTTTTCCAAAACCGAGGGATTTTCCCTTAAAACTGAGGGAAAAATCCCTCGGAAATTTCGATTTTTTTGTAGTGATACTAGATAAACACATACGGTAGTTTAATTTAAAAAAAAAAAAGAGGGGAATCAAATCCCCTGGGAAAAAGCGAGGGGATTCTTCTATCCTCGTGTTTTTATGAGCGGACTTTAGTCCCCTCTGTATTTTTAAATTTAAAAAAGTAAAAAAAAAAAGAAAATATTTATTTACCGATCAATTACTATTTCTCGTGTTTCTAAAACAACGAAACCCACCTCGTGGTACCTTTACAAAAATAATGATGATTCGCTACTTTACGTTTCCCATGGAATAAGTTAATTGCTCGTATTGTGGATACTATTGTTCCAATTATACGACACGTGTAAATACGTACATGCTCGATGATATTTTTCTAGTAAAAACTCGGGTTAAAATCATCTTACATGCCTAATATTATATGATATAGTTTATTTTTATGTAATTATATTCTTTAAATAATTTTTTGGACTTTCTTAAATAAAAAGAAACGAGGGGAATCAAATCCCCTCAAAAAAAAAAACCCTAAGGGGATTCATTCGCCCTCGGGTTTTTCCGAAGGGATTTAAGTCCCCTCACTTTCTTAAATTAAAAATAAAATAAATAATTAGAAAAAAAAACATATTTGCCAATCAATTACTATTTTCAGTGTTTCTAAAACAACGAAACCCACTTTGTGGTAACTTCACAATAATAATAACGCTTCATTACTTTAGGATTCCAATGTAATAAGTCGATCACTCGTATCGTGGATACTGTTGATCGAATTACATGACATGTGTAAATACGTACATGCTCGGTGATATTTCTCTAGTAAAACTCAGGTTAAAACCATCTTACGTGTAAAATAATATCATATGATTTTTTTACGCAATTATATTTTAAATAACTTTTTAATTTTTTTAATTAAAAAAACAAAGGGGAATAAAATCCTCTTGAAAAAACCCATGGGGATTCTTTTGCCCTCAGATTTTTCCGATGGGATATTAGTCCCCTCGGTTTTTTTAAATTAATAATAATAAAAAAATCATATTTACCTTTCAATTACTATTTCTCGTGTTTATAAAACATCTAAACCCACTGGTACGACGTAATATGGTGGCAAGTCGCGAAATAGCTCAGGTAGACCTGGTTGGGACGAGCTGACTGATGTCGCATGAGAACAAAAAGGAGACAAGAGATGAGTTATAGCCCTATAAGAATTATCCCGACCTGATCCAAAGCCTTGAACAAGGTTTTGGGAGGTCAGGTCGAGAATTTAGAGGAGTTTGCAATAGAGCTGACTGGTTCTCCATGAGGAAGCTTCTTGATCAGGTCGTCTTGAGTAACGGCCTGAGAATCGCAGGTTTGTTTCTGGGATCTGGGAAAGGCCCCATGTGGTGTGAGTTATAAATATCTCAACCCCAAGTTTAAGGGAGGTATGACACTTTGAGCCTTCTCACTTAAATTATTCCGATACAAAAAACCAATTAACTAACTTAAGCATCAAAGAGGTTTCCACCGGAAATCCCCCGATGGTCCTTTCTAATGTGTTTTTGGTGAAGCATGTCAAGATATTCAGGGAGGAAGCAGGTGTTCTTGGTTTGGTTATTTTCAGGACGAAACAATTGGCGTCGTCTGTGGGAAAGGCAGAACTTAGATAAATGTGAGACAGAAGCATGGCATCAGACGGACACTGGCAAAACCTGGTGGCGGGCTGGGCGGTACGCCAAGTTCTGTCGCACCAATGGGGATGCTGGAAACGGGAGGACCGTCAGCAACGACTAAGCCCAGTGCACCGCAACTCTATTCAGGAGGGACTTCAAAGGCTGATGGCGGGTCACTGAATGACTCTTTTCTGAGACAAATATCTGACTTTATTGGCAAGGAAATGGAGGCGGCTGTAGAAAAAAAAACTCGCCGAACTTCAAAGGCTGATGGCGGGTCACTGAACTCGCCGAACTTCCGGACTGCCCAGCGCACTACCAAGGCTCCCCCCCATGAAGAGGAGGAGAGGTTTTCTGCCTCAGACAGCGACACTGTTATGATAGTTTTCGTGGTGTTGAAATGAATCAACGAGTTCATGGCTCGGTTTTATCGGAGATCGATTCAATTGAAGTATTCAATGTATTTCAAGCTTGAAAGATAAAGAAAAAATGAAAATAAAATAATTAAAATAGCTAAACTAAACTGGAAAATGAAAGTGCAAGTTGGTAGGATGCCACGTCGGATGCCTCATATAGAAATTTAAAGCAATAATGAAAATAAGCAAGAAAATGCAAAGTTTCACCAAGTACAAGCATGCAAGCACAAGGTACAACTATGCATAAAATCCTAAATAATGAAAATTAACAAAAATTGAAAGCATGAATGGATAAAGCAATGAAAATAGATGGGAAAGTTTAAAACTTTAAGGAAAATAACAAGAAATGAAGAGTAGATCTAAGATTCAAACAAAAACTATGCATGAAAACTAAATTGCAAATAAAGCATATGAAAAACTTAAGATTAAAATGATCAAGGACCCGATCTATAGCCTAGATGTGTCACTCATCAAGATTCTATAATCAATTCTCAAGATCAAACAAGGAATCAAAGAGCTAAGGCAAAAAGTATAAATTGAAGAACATGCATGAAATTGAAGAACAAAGCATAAAATAAAAGAAAGCTTACTAGAATWAAAKKGAGAATCCAAAAGCTTGATTTAAATTGCAAGGAATTAAAAATCCAAAGGAGTATTTGGATTCATCTYGAGCTTACAAACCCAAGGTAAAGCTTCAAGATTAAACTAAGAACAAGAGAGAGAAAATTAAGTCCCAAACCCAAGCTTGGGTTGGGAGGAGGTGTTTTTACAAAAATGAGAGTTGTAGTCTATTTATACTAATTTAATTAGGTTTAAATGGGCCAAATTAGCCAAAAAGGCTTGAAATTCCCGGGTTTGACCAATTTTGACCGTGTTGACCAGGATGGCTCAAGGTAGCTCGGTGTGGTTCGGTGCGGCTGGCTTGGGCGCTGGCTGCACATGGCACAGAGATGGCGCGAGGACGGCGCTGGGATGGCTGCAAAGATGGCTGGGAGATGGCTGGCGCTGGGATGGCACAGAGATGGCGCTGGGATGGCTGCAAAGATGGCTGAGAGATGGACAGGAGATGGTCAAGAGATGGCTGCTGGGAGATGGATGGCGCTGGGATGGCTGGGAGATGGCCAAGAGATGGCGACCATTCCAAAATGTTTGCCTCTTGGAGCTCCTTTTTGGCCTCCATGCCTTAGTTGAATTCACATCATCAAACCACCTATTAAATAAGACCTTTCAACATAAAAACCCAAGAATTTCACAAACCTTAAATCAATTAAAACCATTTAACCCAATTAAACATAAAATCAAAAGAAGAACACAAAACCCTAAAATAAGAAAAATAACCTAGAAAACAAAGCTAAACGACGCAAGAACCACTAAAAATAATATAAAACTCTAATTAAGAACACTAGAAAAACACAACAATTACATGTAAAACAACTACCCCACACTTATCGGTTTGTTCGTCCTCGAACAACGAAAAGAATCGAGAGTGTACATGCAATGAACATTATGTAAAAAGAAAAATTCTTGTGCTTATCCTTATTTAATATGATGGAAGTATCAACATAAACTCGCTATCGTCAAGCATTGCTCGTATTACTCTTTCTCAAATGCAAGCCAAATCGATGACTTCCTCGCAAATGGAATTTTCAAGGGTGTTCACTCAATACGCTGAAGTGTTTTATATGGGATGTGTGTACTCTCGAGTCGGTCAATACATGCACCTTGTCAAGATTTCACAAATCGGACGCTCAAAATTGCTCGTAGTACATGACCAAAGAAGAATCGGAAGAGGTCTTTATTATGGGTTGTAATGTTGGCTCTTTGGTAAGGTATGGAACATTTGGATATAGTGGCTAACACACGATCAAACGTGATCAATAACACACAAAAATCCTAACTTATAAATCCCGAAGCTTATCGCTTCATCTTTCCCAAGTTACCAAACTCTCGTTCGAAACCCTTTCATTCACTCACTCTTTTCCGACTTTTATTTCACAACACTTAGAAGCTTTTTGAATTTGCTTCTTTTCACTAAAATTAGCCTTTAATTAGGCTTTTCACTTGAATGCACGCTTTATCACTTTTCGTGATTTGTGTTGGAGTATTATTATTATTTTTTTGTTTTCTTTATTTTCTTTTTGTATAAGCAACTCAAAACCCGAAGCCCACAATCGATTTCCTTCACATTTCTCGTCAACTAACAACACACCCTCTCACCTCACAATTTGCAAAGATACAAGAGCTAAAATCGAGCTCGGTTAACAAGAAACGGGATAAAGGCTCAAGAGGACTCGTTTGGGATTTTTAAGTAGCTTACATATATGAATATGGCCGGAACAAGGGTGATATATGTGCCTCGAGGTCATTTTCGAATTCAATCATGTACGAGCAAAATCAAACCTCCTCAATGCAATTTCCATAAAAAATGCAAGCAAGCCGATAAGTCACACAAGGCTACTCACTAGTTTGCACCRAATTTGGGAGCAAAATGAAAAGAGCTTTTAGAGTTTTGCAATCTTTTCACGAGAAAATGTTGATTATATATATATAAAGACGGTTTTTGGATGAAGCACAAAAATTCAACCCCTCACACAAGAAGCCATAAACATGCAAAAACCCGACAAGTAAACTATTCAAACTTCCAAGCACGTGGAGTTGTTCAACAATGTAATAACGATTTAAAAGAAACAAAAATTGACTCAACCATATAAATCCGCAAATAGTAAGCATCACTTCGCCAAGGCTCGAGTTAAGAACAACAAACATACTTTTCGATACCCGGACCTTAACCACCTACCCACCCCACACTTAAACCATGCATTACCCACATTTTAATGAAAAACAAGTAAAAGGAGGGTGAATAGAAACTTCCTCAACCGAGCGAGTTTTGAGTCGAGCTCGGTGGGRTCCACCTAGGCATCTAAGCAATCCAAGCAAAAATCAWGTATGGCTAGTAWCTCCTGGCTTCATGAATGCTACTAACTTATCAAATTGCCCAAGGTTGAAGTCGAAAAACCAAACCTAGAAAAGAAAATCACACGAAATTAAAAACTCAATATGTACACGAATCACAACAAAATATCTTTTTTTCAATTTTTCAAATGTTTTTGGATTTTTGAATTTTTGAGTGTTTTTGGATTTTGAATAAAAGAAAGAAAGAAAGAAAGATATGGAAAGAACTTGGGTTGCCTCCCAAGAAGCGCTTGTTTTACGTCATTAGCTCGACGTACTCCCTTTTCGATCAAAGTGGGAAGATAACGGGAGGGTTCATCAACACAATTTCCTCCTTGTCGGGAGGACCCACTCTTTGGAACGTCCTTGGCGCATTGAATAGCTCGTATAAGATCCGCCAAAAAGCAAAAGTTCCAAATGGGCAAATGAAGCTCTTCTCGGCTAGGTCCTCGAGTGGGATGGTGATTTTAAAGTGACCCGAAGACTCATCAAAGAAATGATAGGAGTAATGGCTGGCTAGCTTCTTCAACCTTTGATCGACAAACGAGAGAGGGAAATGATCTCTCTTGGTAGCCGCATTAAACTTCTTAGAATCGATCAACCTCCTCCATCTCGTCGTAGCCCTTGTGGCCAACAACTCTCCTTCTTTATCCTTAAGAGCTAACAAGCCGCTCGTCTTGGGCACCAAGTCAATGGGCTTCACCCACTCGCTTTTGGACAATACGAACATCAAGCCCTCCAATATAAACCTCCACATCCCGGCTCTCATCATATCATCAATAATCAAATTCAACGGGCTCACTCTCTCAACCACTCCCGGTCTCCAATCATTGGCATACTTAAGAATTTTAAACCCTCCAACCATCCTCTCTTCCTCTTCTTCTCGATGCGAGTCTGCAAGGATAATAATCGACTTGCTCTCTTCATCCTCCTCAAGATAATCGTCAACTTCTTCAAGCTCATCATCAATAATCCCCACCTCCCCCTCTAAAACGTCTTCGTTGCCCTCAACGACCCATAAAACTTCTTTGTCACACAAGTCTTAGGTACGTTGGAGCATAACGTATTCATTATGCAGAACAAGGGGCTCAACAACCTCGAAACAATCCTCAATATCAACATCCGGGCCAACCTCCCCCTCATGGTATATATCCTCCATATAAGTTCATTCGATCGACTCTTGGGCCACGTCCATACGTAAGAAAACCTTGAAGGAGAAGCTTGATGGATAGGGTATAGGAGCATCGGGAATATTCTTTGCAAAATTGGGGAGGGTAGAATCGGGAAGAGTAAGAATACTTGTAATAGAAACCACCTCCACCTCGGACGGTGGTACAAGCTCATTATCAACCACTCCACACTTATCGAGGATCGTGAGACCAAGAGGATGTGAAGGTTGGCTTGGCAATTCATCTTCCTCATTCGCTAACTTCAACATAGTCACATCACTTTCCAATTGCTCAACTATAGTGCTTAACCCATTCGTCAAAGCCTCAAGAGTGGTGAATCGAGCATCAAATGACGTCGACATAGCTTGCAATTGTTGCAAGATCAACATTAGATTTAGATCGGAGGCCGGTGGTGGGGCATTCGTCGGGATATGGAGGGCGGGAGGGGTATTTTGGGCATYGGAKTTCACATCGCCAAACAACTCATATGGATCGAGATTATGAGCACTAATGTTGGCACTAATTGGGGCATGATCAAAATTGTAAGCATGAGGACTTCCATACGGCTCGGGATTCGGACTCTGCGTATTCGGATAGTACTGTGGAGTATCATAGCCACACGGGCCGGAAGTCGAGGCTTGCATGTTCGGATTGGAATATGGAGCTCCATAACCACCCAAGAAACCATTCTCGCCCGAGAAACTATCAAACCCGACATGGTTTGCACCATGCCCTCCCATGCCGGGTTGCCCATAATCATATCCACTGTTGGCAACGTGGTTTGCACCATGCCCTCCCACGTTTCCAAGGTCATTATACCTCGTTCCAATCCCGACATGGTTTGCACCATGCCCTCCCATGTCGGGAATATATCCACCATAGCTATAAGTACCTTGCATTCTACACAAAAAACGTCAAATAACAAAGAAGATAAAAACACAATGAAACTACAACCAAATCGAAAGCCTAACCAAGCCGAGTCGCAACGGCGCCATTTTGTTATGAGAGTTTTCGTGGTGTTGAAATGAATCAACGAGTTCATGGCTCGGTTTTATCGGAGATCGATTTAATTGAAGTATTCAATGTATTTCAAGCTTGAAAGATAAAGAAAAAATGAAAATAAAATAATTAAAATAGCTAAACTAAACTAGAAATTGAAATGCAAGTTGGTAGGATGCCTCGTCGGATGCCTCAATAGAAATGTAAAGCAATAATGAAAATAAGCAAGAAAATGCAAAGTTTCACCAAGTACAAGCATGCAAGCACAAGGTACAACTATGCATAAAATCCTAAATAATGAAAATTAACAAAAATTGAAAGCATGAATGGATAAAGCAATGAAAAGTAGAGGGAAAGTTTAAAACTTTAAGGAAAATAACAAGAAATGAAGAGTAGATCTAAGATTCAAACAAAAACTATGCATGAAAACTAAATTGCAAATAAAGCATAAGTAAAACTTAAGCATAAGATGATCAAGGACCCGATCTATAGCCTAGATGTGTCACTCAACTAGAATCCATAGTCAATTCACAAGTATCACAAGTGAAATCAAGAGCTAAGACAAAAAAGCATAAATTGAAGAACATGCATGAAATTGAAGAACAAAGCATAAAATAAAAGAAAGCTTACTAGAATTAAATTGAGAATCCAAAAGCTTGATTTAAATTGCAAGGAATTAAAAATCCAAAGGAGTATTTGGATTCATCTTGAGCTTACAAACCCAAGGTAAAGCTTCAAGATTAAACTAAGAACAAGAGAGAGAAAATTAAGTCCCAAACCCAAGCTTGGGCTGGGAGGAGGTAGTTTTTTTACAAAAATGAGAGTTGTAGTCTATTTATACTAATTTAATTGGGTTTAAATGGGCCAAATTAGCCAAAAAGGCTTGAAATTCCTGGGTTTGACCCAATTTTGACCGTGTTGACCAGGATGGCTCAAGGTAGCTCGGTGCGGCTCGGTGTGGTTCGGTGCGGCTGGCTTGGGCGCTGGCTGCACATGGCACAGAGATGGCGCGAGGACGGCGCTGGGATGGCTGCAAAGATGGCTGGGAGATGGCTGGCGCTGGGATGGCACAGAGATGGCGCTGGGATGGCTGCAAAGATGGCTGAGAGATGGACAGGAGATGGTCAAGAGATGGCTGCTGGGAGATGGATGGCGCTGGGATGGCTGGGAGATGGCCAAGAGATGGCGACCATTCCAAAATGTTTGCCTCTTGGAGCTCCTTTTTGGCCTCCATGCCTTAGTTGAATTCACATCATCAAACCACCTATTAAATAAGACCTTTCAACATAAAAACCCAAGAATTTCACCAACCTTAAATCAATTAAAACCATTTAACCCAATTAAATATAAAATCAAAAGAAGAACACAAAACCCTAAAATAAGAAAAATAACCTAGAAAACAAAGCTAAACGACTCAAGAACCACTAAAAATAATATAAAACTCTAATTAAGAACACTAGAAAAACACAACAATTACATGCAAAACAGACACTTCAAGAAAAACCAACCCAGACCTCACTGAGCAGATGCAGAATATGCAGAGGGAGGTGAGGGAAGTTAAACAAAAAATGGCGGTCACGGCCACAGGTCAAGCATGGAGAAGCACTCCATTCATAGAGGTTGTCATGCGGGATGATCTACCGGCCTCTTACCGATCTATGGGCTTTGAATATAATGGGACAACAGATCTGTGGGATCACTTGAGCCGATTCGAGATCGCAGCTACCTTGCTCAAATTTTCTAACGCTGTCATGTGCCGGATCTTGCCCACAACCTTCACAAAATTAGCTTAGCTCTAGTTTATCCAGTTGCCCCCTTGATCCATAAAAAACTTTGATGAGTTCAGTTCGACATTCTTGCACCAGTTTACTAGTTATAGGAAGTATAAAAAAATGCCGCTAGAACTATTCAGTTTGAAGCAGGGAGAGGGTGAAAGTGTATGCGGACATATCAAATAATTTACGGAGGCCAAATTGGAAGTGCCATCACCATCCGAGGAGCTCTTGGTCAATGCTTTGGCTCAAGGGCTCAGGAAGGGGGAGTTCTTTCAATCGCTGGTAGTTAAGCCAACACAGAAATTTAGAGAGCTTCTGGAAAGGGCAGAGAAGTATATCCACTTGGAGGAGGCTCTGAAAATGAATTATGATGGACAAAAGTAGAGAGAACGACCTGATAAAGACGGAAAGACTTTGGTTAAGAAGCCCAGACTTTTGAGTGTATGTTCTCGGCCATTTGAGGTCGTCCTCGGTTTGATCGATACACACCCCTGGCTTCACCCCATGGTGAAGTCCTGCAGGCTATTGAAAGATATCCCGACCTCAAATGGCCGAGAACATACACTCAAAAGCCACGAAAGGAGAATTCTGATCAATTATGTCGATACCATAACGAGTATGGTCATGACACAAATCAATGCACACACCTAAAAGATGAGATAGAACGAATGGTGCAGGCAGGACATCTTAAAGAATTCGTACGAGCGAAACAGGAAGGATCCAGACCTGAATCCTATAAGAGAGATTGTTATCATACGACCACGCAAGAGCGAGGTTGTACCTTAGAAATTAGGTAGAGGAAGAACTGGTCTCAGGAGATCAGAGGGGAAATTCAGATGATCATAGGCGGAGAATGGGATGAGTACTCACGACGCACCCATAACTGCTATGTGCAGTCTGCGAAAGGTCTGTCAAGAAAGGCGCAAGAGGTGGGGCAATTAGTCCCGAGCCCGAACATTTGTTTTGGCTCAGAGGATGAGAACAACATCTTGACACCCCATATGGATGATTTGGTAATAACAGCTACTATAGCTAACTATAACATGCGGAGAACCTTCGTGGACACAGGAAGCTCACAAGACATTTTATTTTAAAACTGCTTTAAGAAGTTAAACTTGGACTTGAAATTAGAGGAAGTCACCACCTTATTAGTAGGTTTCGCTGGGGGAGCGCTACGCCCGTTGGGAGTAGTAAATCTCTTGGTCACATTGGGCGATGAGCCATTCAGGAAGACCAAAACGGTGCGCTTCCTAGTGGTGGATGCACCATCTTCATAAAATGGATATGCTTGGCTGGCCATCCTTAAGCCAATTCCAAGCGGTGATCTCCGTATACCATATGAAGATGAAATTCCCCGTTCAGGAAGGGGTAGGGGAGGTTTGAGGAGACCAATATGCATCTCGTAGAGCATACGTGGATAATATTCAAAGAGATGAAGAGGTCGGGAGATCCAAAAAACCCAGGACAGAGATGACCGCGCCTGAGATGAATCCGCGCAAATAAAACTTGATGACGGTTGAGATTGTACCGGGGGATGATAGCCCAGTCGTACGAGTAGGAATGACCCTAAGCCCCGAGGTGTTGGTGGAACTCATGACCCTCTTAATAAATAGCACGGATGTCTTTGCCTGGTCTCCCCAGAACTTAGTAGGGATAGACCCATGAATAGCTGAGCATCACCTCAACATCAGCTCCACGGTGAAGCCGGTAAAACAAAGGGAGCGCAGCTTTGGTCCCGAGAAGGAAGCTATTATTGAGGTAGAGGTAGAAAAGCTATTGTGAGCTAAGCACATTCAGGAAATACGATTTCCAGAATGGCTTTCTAATGCAGTGCTGGTACCAAAGACTCAGGATGATTGGCGGATGTGCTTTGATTTCAGAGACCTCAATCGCGCCTGTCCCAAAGACCACTATCCGTTCCCCAAGATAGACTAGCTTGTCGATTTTACCTCATGTTGCGAGCTTCTCAGCATGATGGTTGCCTCGCAAGGATATCACCAGATCAGATTGGCCGAAGAGAATTGGAAACGAGTCAATTTTATAATCCCGAGAGGTACTTATTGCTACGTGGTCATGCCGTTTGGGCTCAAGAATGCAGAAGCCACATCATTGGCTGGTAGATAAAATGTTCAAAACCCAGCTCGGGCGCAATATGGAAGTATATGTGGATGACATGCTGGTCAAAAGTGCTAAGGTAGCCTCGCATATTGACGACCTGAAGGAAACTTTCAATACCTTGAGAGAATATAAAATGAAGCTCAACCCCAAGAAATGTGCATTTTGGGTAAGAGATGGAAAGTTCCTTGGTTATATAGTCACAGAGAGGGGAATAGAGGCCAATCCAGAAAAAGTTAAAGCCATTATGGATATGCAACCTCCAAAGAATGTCAAGGAAATGCAATGCGTGGGAGGTCGGATAGAGATTCTTAGCAGGTTTGTTTTGCGCTCGGTGGAAAAGAGGTTACAGTTTTTTAAAGCCTTACGAAAGAGGGCTTTATCTCAATGGCACGAAGAATGCCAGGTGGCATTTCAGAAATTAAAAGAACATCTGGTCGTCTTGTCGCTACTTACCAAGAAAGTCCAAGGAGAGCCTTTGATCTTATACTTATCTGTAGGGAAGCAAGCGGTGAGTACGGTTTTGATTAGAGAAGAAAGCAAGGTGAAGAAGACAGTATATTATTGGAGCAAGGTGTTACATGAGGCCGAGCTCCGGTATGTGGAGGTAGAACGAGCCATGCTAGCTCTGGTTGGGACGGCTCGCAAGCTCTGCCCCTATTTTCAATCACATGAGATAGTGGTCAGAACTAACCTGACTCTGAATGCAATCATGAGTAAACCAGAGGTCTCAGGGCATTTAGTGAAATTGATAATTGAGCTCAGCGAGTTTGACATCAATTTTGAAGGGTGAACAGCTATTAAAGCCCAAGCGATGGTTGATTTCATGTAGGAGATGACCACCTCTCCTGAAGAAGAGAAGGAATGGGAGATATATACTGATGGCTTGGTAGAAAGTTTGGGTTGTGTCATGGGAATAGTTCTGATAAATCCTAAAGGCATAACTACAGAGTACGTGGTACGAAAGAACTATCTCCCGTCCATAACTGAGCAGAGTACGTGGCCCTTCTAAGTACGGGTGCTTTGGTAACCACATGGGCGTTATGACTCCATCAAGTAAAATATTGAGAGCTGGCTGTTTTTGGCCACTGTTACGGAAGGATGTAGAAGACTTTGCGAGGAAGTTTGACAAATTCCAGAAGAACTCTCCCATCGAACATCAACCTACAAAGGAGCTCATGACAATGAGCTCTCCCCTCCCTTTTGCAAGATGGGGGATAGACCTGGTTGGACCTTTTCCCACAGCCCCATATTAGAAGAAGTTCCTAATAGTGGCCATAGACTATTTCAGTAAATGGGTGGAGGCTGAAGCTATAGCAAAGATTATGGCCAGGGCGAAGTAACCAATCGAGTTTTGGTGCAGGGAATTAGAGCGCTCCTAGAAAAACTAGGAGGCAAGTGGCTAGAAGAGCTCAGCTCGATCCTATATTCATACTGAATGAACCCTAAAGAAGGTACGGGAGAAACGCCATTCAGCTCGGTGTACAGTATGGATGTCGTGATCCTCGCAAAGATTAGTATAGAATCCTACAAAGTAGTGAACTTCAGTGAAGACCAAAATGAGTTGTTGATACAAGATGCCCTGGATTTGATGGAGGAAAAAAGAGAACGAGCCTCTGTGAAAATGGAGCACATTTACGGAAGAATTCGGGCAACTTATAATAAGTCGGTGGTCAAGCATCAATTCAGAATGGGAGATCTGGTTCTTCGCCGAGCTGATTTAGGCGAAACTAGAGGTAAGTTGGATGCCGCTTGGCAGGGCCCGTATAAGATGGTCAAAGTTCTTGCAGGAGGGCCATATGAGCTTGAGAAAATAGACGGAGTCAAATTACCACGACCATGGAACGTATCGGATTTACAGAAATATTATATGTGAAATGGATGTACTCGATTATTTATAAGAATTACTGATTCTATCAACTTGTGATTGTCAGTTAAGGGCACGAGCCTATTTTGCATGTAATTGTTGTGTTTCTTCTAGTATTTTTAGTTAGAGCTTAGCGTTTTTTTAGTCGTTTTGAGTCGTTTATTCTAGTTCTTAGGTCATTTTCTTGTTTATTTTCTTCTAGGCTTAAAGTGTACAAAGTGTGAAGATGTTTGAGCTATTTTTGGGTTTTTAAGTTGGAATTCTTGTTTTGTAGGTGGCTAAAAGGATTATAATCACTCGGCGGGCGTTTTGGACCGAAAAATGAGAAATTCGAGCCGAAAGCATCCAGGATCGATTGAAAAGCTCCGAATCGACTGGTCACGGATCGGCTGAAAGAGCTCCAAATCGACTATCGAACAGTAGCTTCCCCGTTTTGGCAAGAAAGTCGATCGACTTCCCACTGTCGATCGACTGGCAGTCGATAAACTGCACCCTAGTCGATCGACAGGCAATCGACCGACACCCCAGTAGTCGATCGACTGCGACACTGAGGGCTGCGGGAACTTTGGTGCTTTTGACATTTTTGCCCCTACAAACAACTTTATAAATCCCACATCTTTCACCTATGAAAGACACCACTCCCCTCCAACCCTAACTTGGGTTTGGGATTAAAATCACTCTCAAGCTCTTGGATGATTTTCTCTTCCTTAGGATTTAGATTCAATTTCAAGTTTTGATATAATTTCCTTTTCTAGATTAGATATAATTTCAAGCACCCCCTTGGGTTTGTAATCCTAAGAAGAATCCAAGTACTCCCTTGGATTGTTACTTCTGATTGCAATTACATTCAAACTTTATTTCCTTTCTTAATTCAAGTAAGTTTACTTTCAATTTAAAGTTTTGTGCTTTAATTCCATGCTTGGTTCTTCATTTCCATGCTTTGTTCTTCATTTCCATGCTTGTTCTTCATTTTATGCTTTTTGTCTTAGCACCTTGAATTCAAGCTAGATCTTAAGAATTGGCTATGGAATCTAGATGAGTGACACATATAGATCATAGATCAAGTCTTGGATCGTCTTGATTTCGAGTTTTTCACATGCTTTATTTGAAATTTAATTCTCATGCTTTGTTTCATGTTTAATCCTAGATCTATGCTTTGTTGCTTATTGTCTTTCGTTAAGTTTCAAACTTTCCAATCAATTTTCATTGTTTTATCCATTCATGCTTTCAATTCATCTTAATTTGCATTATTTAGGGTTTTATGTCCATGAAAGCTTAGTTGTACCTTGTGCATGCATGCTTGTACTTGGTGAAACATGCTTGTTTTTTATTGTTATCATTATTTGCTTTGCATTTTCAATTAAGGCACACGAACGAGGCATCCGACCAACATGTATTTTCATTTCTTAGTGTAGTTTAGTTAGTTAATTGCTTTATTTTTATTTTCATTTTATTTTTCAAGCTTGAAACACATTGATTCTCTCAATAGAATTGAACTCCGATAATACCAAGCCATGAACCCGTTGATATATTTCAACACCACGAAAACTCTTCTAACAGAGCCCAAGATTATTAGCCCGATTGGCCAAGGGAAGGACTTCCCTGACCTGACCTAATTGTCAGTTAAGGGCACACGAGCCCCAATATTTTGGCCCGACTGGCAAAGGGAAGGATTTCCCTGACTTGACCTGATTAACAGTAAGGGCACGAGCCCCGAAAGCTTGGCTCGATTGGCCAAGGGAAGGATTTCCCTGACCTAACTTGGTTGTCAGTTAAGAGAACAAGGCCCAAACTTTTGGCTCGATTGGCCAAGGGAAGGATTTCCTTGACCTGACCTGATTGTCAGTTAGGGAACGAGTCCCAAGATTTTGGCCCGATTGGCCAAAGGATAGATTTTCCTGACCTGGAATGAATGTCAGTTAAGAGCACGAGCCCCAAAGTTTGGCCCGATTGGCCAAATTTTATAATTTCCTAGTCTGACCTGATAGTCAATTAAGGACATAAGCCCCAAAAAGTTAGCCTGAATGGTCCGAAGATGGAAATCCCCTACCTAAGCTGCTTACTAACACAGGGTATAAAGTCCCAGAAAGGTTAGCCTTGGACAAAAAAAATGAACACTACTGAAGAATCAAAGCAAAAGCTAAAGCTCAAGGATTTATTCAAAGGCAAAGCAACCTTTGACAACTAAGAATTGATTCAATTACAAATGCATAAAGGCAAACTAACATCGTTTAGGAAAAAAAACAAGACATAGAAATACAATAGGATAAAGAGAAATAAGCATCACGGATGAGAAGAGGAAGCCCTCTTATAAGTTTCCAAAACTCGTCGAATGTGCCACAGCTCCCGCTCAGTCTCTGAAGGAGTTGGCGGTACCCATCTTCCCGCTCAGTTGCAGAATGAGCCTTGCTAGCGGTGGTGGTCAGACGACACACTAACTCGAGTAAGTCAGCCCTTTCCTCCTAGAGTCGACGATTGAGATGGCGGAGCTCCGCCCACTCGCGCTTGTAATGGTGCTTCTTCTGCCTTTTTCTTTCCAAAAGTTTGCGTAACTGAGAGAACTTCTCTCGGAGTTGAGCCTTGTCCTCAGAAATATGAAAGTTTTCATTTAGAAAAAAAAGGTTTTTCTTCTTTAAGATGTCAACTGCTTCAAGTAAGGAATGCGGAGCCATAATGAAAATATGCGGAGGAAAAGAGGATTTTATAGAAAAATAAAAGGTACAGATGGTACTAGGGTTTCAAACATTCCCGAAAACCCTAAGCGCATAAATGGACAAATAGAAATAAGAGAAAATATTGTTCAAAGTATAGACCCACAAATTACAGATCAGGCCACGAAGGCAAAACCAAGCAACTGAATGGCCTAAGGTTCATAATCCTTAGTACTCAGCTCTCCCCAGATTTGCTCAGTCACCCTGGCGACTTCTCCAAAATCTCGCTCGATTTAGGCGCTGATCTAGAGCTCATCCAAGTTGGCGTAGGTAGGAGAAGACACAGCTGCTGGTAAGGCTAAGGTCACCGACTGTTCAGGGGGGGAAAGGAGGTTGAAGAAGAGGATCAGAAGTCTGTCGAATGCGTTCAGCAAACTCAGGAGCGCTGAGCTGATGAAGCTGGTCATCCTCCTCGACGTATGAGAAGCTAGTGGGCTCTGGAGGATCCTTCAAAGGGATAGAGTGATCAAAGGGAGCAGAGGATTTTTCAGCCGACCACTTTGCTTGAGCGTCCAGGCCAAAGTGGTAGTAGACCTGGGCCTCGGGTATGAGAATGTCATAAAGCTCAATGGAACAAAGGAAAGCCCATCGAGTCGTCTCCATGGTTAGCTGGATAAGCCTCTACACTTCCTCTGAGTTGAGGAACTAGGCTCGCCCCTCGGCACACCCCTCAGCTCGCCCTCTGGCTTTACCCTCAACCTGACCAACCGCCCGCGCTGCCTTGAGGTTTTCCTTAGCCTCTTCTGGCTGGATCAGCGTCAAAGATCGACTCTTTCCTTCTAACTACCGAGATTTATGTAGCTTAGCCTACGTGGCTTACTCCTCAGTCTGAGAAGCCTTTAGTTCAGCAATCCTCTCCTTCAGATGAGCAACTAAACTCCTCTCCCGCTCTTGTAGGGTTGCATGTTCTTTGGATAGGTTGGCATTCATTAAAGAGGCCTGGGCCCACGACACTAGTGCGCCCCTCTTAATAGCAGCTTGAAAGGAAAGAAAACAGAGATGATTGAAGAAGGGAAAAGGATAAGTAAAATGATAACGAAGGCGAAAGGGGAAGTAGGCAGAGCAGTGGAACCCTTACCCGAGCCTCGTCTTGGCAAAAAGACTCTATCAGCTCGTTATCCGTCCACTTATCCAAAGCTCGACGAACAACAAAAGGGGACTGCCCTTTGATGAAATGAACTGCCACGTCTTCTGGATAGTTGAGGACGGAAGAGCCATTGAAGAAGCTTTGGTTAGGGGTGACCACCTTGGACCTCGGAGGGGCCACCCCTTTGCCCGAGCAAGCAGATTTGCGCGAAGCCAGCACGCGCTCATCTTTGGAGGTAGAGTGGGTGGTCAGGTCGATGGCAGAGCTGATCACCCTTTTTGGCTTGGCCAGGTCCTCTCGATGTACTAGCATCAGACAGGGTGGCTGGAACGATCGGTGGAATCCCTGCCGATAAGTCCATCATATCATCATCTTCATCGTCTATCTAACGATGAGATGATGATGATGAACTAAGAGAAGCGCGGCCCAAAGATGGACCTAGAGAAGAACGCCCACAACCTCTAACTCTCATCTAAAAAACATTAAAATTTAAGCACAATTGAACCGAGATAATTGTCATTCCATCTAATAATTACTATAATTTATATTGATTTGATAGATTAAATTGGTGGTCGGAGGAAAAAATTCTAAGTATATATGATGATGTAATTAATGATGAGATTATTTCTAGAGCCCGTAACTATATCCATCATCATATAAACTTAGACTCTTCTCCAAAAACTACCAATTCAATCAATCTAATCAAATTTTAACTATATATGTATATATCAATTTTATAATTAACCTCAATCGACACTCTCACTATCTTGGTTATCGTCAAACTCATCTTCGTTCGTATCTTCATCATCGGTTATAAACTCATCTTCTGTCTCCTCCTTTGTCTCAGCGACAAGTTCATCTGACTCATTGATAATAAGGTCGATGTGTAATTGGAAATCTCCATCCTCCAATTGTATTGAATTGTGCATTTCTATCTGCTGCTCCTAGAAGGATTGATTAGGCATCATAGGCTCAATAAAATCTATTATCATCTCGCTTTAATTTTGCACGTTGCCAACCAATTCAGCTTATCTCATTTTAAACTTGGATACGGGAAGTAGAAAACTTGAACAGATTGGGCAGCAAGTACAAATGGCTCACAGCGATTGAATCTACGCGTATAATTGACATCGACAAGATTATATTGCGGATGAACCGTTGTTCCTGCGGGAGTTAGGTCAAACCACTCACAATTGAACATGAGTGTGCTCTTGTAAGGCAAGCCAGTATGTCGAGTCTAATGACTTCTACGAGACGACCATAGTAATCATACTCATCATCTCTGTAGTTTGTTCCTTTTATACAGACGCCAGTGTTCGAGGTTGATCTATTTGATCTGTATGAAATTATGTGAAATCTATATCCATTAATCTTGCAACCATGGTATGTAGTCACACAACGTGATGGACCTACTGCTAGACTCTTAATGTACATGTCGGTGACATTGTTCAAAGGATCTTGTGCCTATAACGACGGGAAGTAATAAACATATTATTTATTAAGATATCAATTTCAATGGCATATACATGTCACAATTGTATATTATTATTTTAGAACAACTCACATATCTCTGAAACCAATCGACAAATTCACTTTCCAATTTTTTGTCTAGTCTATCGTCTGTAATGTTTGGTTGAGTCTTTTTTACAACCTCCGTGAAGACACTGCATATGAATAAAATAAAAATTTTTCTTAATTTATTATATGATTAATATTTCATTAAAGAATTACAAATGATGACATTATGAAACTGATAAATTCTTATACTTCTTCAAAGTTCAGTAAAATATGATTTCTCGTCATATCGAATTCTTCTTTGCTCAATAATCTTTTCCCAAATGTTGTGAACGTTTCACCATAGTGGAAGTTGTACAAGTGGAAGTGTGAAGAGCAAGAAACATGCGTAGTGGAGATTGTTGAGTGTTACATGTTGTTTTACCAACATTGCTTATCTGTTTATCCTGTGTTTGTTGTTTTGTTATTTAATGATTTTCTGGTGTTAATTTTTATTTCGCCAAATCACTTCTGCTACTTCTCGGAAGATTGTAATTTTTATTGTTTCATTAGTTAAGTGTGGAACTGTGTCCGTGTGTTGTCTATTCACTTGAATATTATTACAACTCATATTTTCACAACTCGTGTTATGTTTTTTTCCATATTAAGTAACACATTAATATTTAGAGTCACATACAAAATCACAACATATATAAAATGGATAACATGCATGTAGATAACATTAATACAACATTATTAAATTAGTCTCAAAGATGTACTCATGTGCCACATTTCCTTGGGTGAATACCTGTACGAAAGTCGTAGTTGTGTCCTTGCGGGGAGTCTGGTGTATCTGAGTCACTCGTTTTCACATCTCTATAACTTACCCCAAATCCAGTGGTAGGAAATGGTATGCGGGACCTAAATGTCTGTACATTGGGACGTTCAAAACCACCTTAGTGCTCTTATGTAGATGTTGGAAACCTCAAGTTCATACCAGATTGGAGTAATCCAGTATATGAGTTGTACGCATCAGGTTGCCCCATGGGAGGCGTATAATATCCTGGAGTGTTAGACACACCGAAGAGAGTGCTAGACACACTGAAGGGCGGTTGGTAGGTTGAGGTGGATAGCCTTTAAGTTTGATTGAATAATATTAATAAGTATATATGTTCATCCATAATTACAAAGACAAAGTAATGAGAACTTAATTAGCTGGATAATATTGATGTGTGGATGTGGTAGCACCTGCAGTATATGAGGAAGGGGGAGGCATTTTAGTTGTGCGTGTATGGGTGCCCTGCCTTCTGCTACCTCTAGAAGTTGTGGTGTGTTGGGGAATAGAATCGCAGGAAGACGAAAAAGGTGGTAATGGAGGCAAATGTAGGAGTTATCGTATTTTGGTAGATTCTTGCATAAACACATGTCAAAGGCGATCAATAGACTCCTGATAATTAAAACTAATACCCTGAACAGTAGTCCACAAACGATCAAAACAAGTAATCTAAAATTAATAAAAGTATCATTAAATGATCTATCGAATTCCATATATGAAAATATTTAACATTTAATACGACCAAATGTACCATGACACACTGCTGCAAAAAGCGTCATCGACGGCGTTTTTTCTTTTTTGAGTTTTAACGGCAGTTTTGGAACCGCCATTAAATCCACTTGCCGTATTTGTTTACGGCGGTTGTTCTTGAACCGCCGTAGAAAGTGATGCTTTTTACGGCAGTTTTTCTTGAACCGACATAGAAAGTGATGCTTTTTACAGCGGTTTAAGAACCGCCGTAAAAAAAAAAAACGGCGGTGGTCTCTACGGTGGTTCCAAAAATATAATGGCAGTTCTTGAAAAATACCTTTTAGAAAGTAGTACCAAAAAGAAAATTAAATAAGGTGCACCAAAAAAGGCTAAAATATTAACAAAACTTCGAACTAAAAGTTTTTATCACAAACCAATAAATATGTAAAAGTTTATTATTACAAACTAAACTAAAAGAGTAGAAGTTTTATTACAAACCAAACTAAAAGCAACCTAAGCTTTCTTATACACTAGCAAAACCTATAGAATTTGGATCTCCCCGACAAAACAAAGGATGAAAACCCAAAATTCTAAAACAATTACAGACAACAATAGTCAGCAAAATCGGGGATTTACATAACCTCCCAAGAAAAAAAACCACCCAACCAAATCACAACTAATATATAGGCCAGCTTCTTTTGCTAAAACCTATACATTTAATTACTGCAGCCATCATACTGCATATACATTGATATCTTCCTTCAGCATTGTATGGAAGAAAGGAAATACCCATGAGTCTCATTTTAAATCAACCGAAAGTAAGGGTGCATATCAAAAATTTATTTCCTCGTAAAGCGATTTAAAGTGGTCAAGTAAATGGAAAAACAGAGACAAAAAACAAATGTACTCGTGAAACGCCAAAGCACAAATCTGAAAAATAAATAGAAAATATAAATTAAAAGTGGAAGTAAAAAGAAAAGCTTGCGGAATTTGAAGGTGTATTATTTGAAAGGGATCTGTAGATATCCAAAATATTAACTTATTTTGTATCCAATGACTTCACCAGTATCAAAATCTTTGAGAATCAAATCACGTCTCGTGCCAATCCTTCCTTCACTTTGGCACCATGTCTCGATCTCAACCGCATCACCCATGTTTCATGATTAATGCAATTAACATAAGATTAATAACAACTTAAATTTGTAATCATTAGGAAACCAGTTGTTCAGATTATATACTACCAAGCAGGGTATTTATAGATCTCGATGTGTATACGTGTCGTCACCTATATGAGATGCAATTTTCTCATGTTCGTCGTTGTAGCAAATCTATCGGTTGAGAAACCAACACTTTGATCATGATTGAAAACAACCTCATGTTTCAATTATTTTAATTAGGGAAGCAAAATGAATAAAAAATTGAAAAAAAACCAACAAATTTCTTCTTATTCAAAACTCTGAAATTCAAAGCAGAAAAATACAAATGATGAAACAAAAGGCAACCAATAAGAATATGAAGAAGATCAATGGGAGAAATAAAAGTTCAACCTGAACATACAAATCGCAATAAACAAGTTAGGCAAGATATGTACATTTATGAGTGTTTCACCTAATTTAGTGCTGGAGTAAGAATTTAATCAAATCCCAATCTTTCAAAAGCTACTTTTGTCTTAATAATCTATCTTTTTCCAAAACTGAATTGCAAATGAAATTTGCATATTCCCAAAAAATAATTCTTAATCTTTCAATACAAGATGACAAACTCTTATCCCTGCACCTTAGTAGTTAGTACAAAAGTCAAAAGCAAAAGCCATGAGAATTGGAGCAGATTATGCATACATATAGACCTACATCACCAAATCAAAGCCAAAAACATCATATAGTTGCAATCTTTACACATAAACAATGGCAGACATTAATATATACACAGCTCAAATCTAGAATTTGCAATCTGTAAAGTATACAGGAATTACAATTAAAAAAAATCAAAATATTAGCTAACTTATAGATCAAATCACCAACTTCAAGTTGAATAACTCACCAATTAACAGGAAATTAGAAAAAGAAAATTGACATAGTTTAAAACGAGCTCTATCACACACACATAATAATGCCAAAATTAGAAAGCCAAGAGAAAATACTGGATTATATTCATTAATTAATGATTTCTAATCATTTCTACTAATCGACAAAAATAGAGGGAGACAAAGAAGAAGAGATAATGAGAAGACGATAAGTACCATCATCGGAGGAGGTGACAGAGAGACTGCGGCGGATTTTGAAGAAGAGATCTAAAGGATCGTAGGAGGAAATAGGAGCTCCGTTGAGGCTGAGGCCTCGGCGGTGGTTGAGCGGAGCATTGCGGCCGACACCGGAGACAGATTCTCCCAAGGTGCGATTCAACATATCTGAGAGGTGATGAGGTGCCGACTAGTGTTGGAAAGCACAACAAGTGTTGGAAAAATGACAGAGATGTGAATTAGGGTTAGCTGGAGTGAGGTGAATCAGAGTTAGTCGGACGAGACACGGATCAACGGTTGAAACAACTTCCTTGAGTAAGACGAGTATTGGTGACATGGCAGACTGTGGATTCTACGGTGGTTCTAATGAAAGCGACGTGAAATGTCATCTCATTCACGGCAATTCTAAAGGAACCGACGTTAAATCCAACGAATTGAACTAATTAACGGCAGTTCCTTAAGTTGGAATGATTCGAATAATTGAATTGAATGAATAGATGAAGAAGTATAAAAAAAATAAAAATTAAAAAAATTAAAAAATTAATACATGTGCATACATTTGATTTGAGGAGACTTGTGCGTGGATGATTAGAAATTTGCATGGTGATAGTTCCATTTGGAATTATATGCAAAAGTTTGAATGATACTTTGATTTGGAATTATATGCAAGTGCTTTCACATGAAGAGCCTATTATTATTATTTTTATATATTAAAAATCGCACTTTCATAGTGCGAATTCAATTTTTATTTAATAATTTTTTTAATATTCAAATTCGCACTTTCATAGTGAGAATTCAATTTCTTTTTAATATTAAATTTCACACTTTCATAATGCGAATTCAATTTTTATTATTTTTTTTAATATTCAAATTCGCACTTTCATAGTGCGAATTTAAATTTTATTTTTTTAAATTACTTGAAATCGCACATTGCAATTGCGGTTTTTAATTTTTTTTTTTAAATATTTGAATCCGCACATGCAAAGTGCGATTTTGATTTAATTTCCTTTTCAATATTCAGATTCGCACACCACATGTGCGATTCCATATAAAAAAAACTAGAAAATTGCACACATAGTGTGCGATTCCACCTAAATACACAATTCGGACATAACTACACCTAAAAATACGATTTGATTTGAAAACTAATTATATTTTGGCATTTTCCCCTAATATTTGACATATAGGTGTATTTACCAATGTATAAAAATCTTAATACTAAATAAGAAATTGAACTATATATTTTGTACATCATTAAAATAAGTAATAAATTATATATTTGAAGCGGAGAAATTAATTCTTATTTTTGGTGTGTTTTGGCTTGTAGAAGGAAACGTGAATGGAAATGATAATAGTTGGTTGGTTTTCATCCCCTGTGGTCTTTTTAGATCAATTGCTATTGAATAGTCCTACTATTTTAGTAGATGGGGATCCAATAGGACAATGTAAATGTTCAAGTTCCCCGAAATTAATTTTAACCCTTCAAGTTGTAATCTAACAAAAAAAAAAAAAAAAAGTTTTAATTTATTTGGTTGAATTGACTTGATAGAGACATCTGAGCTCAAAAATGTATACTATCGATTTAAGATATATCAGATTCTCATTAAATATGTATTGATGACGTTAATTTGATTCTCATTATTCATACCAGATTTTGAAAAAAAACAGGTTACATTATTAAGTCTCACTAGTTCGTAGTTATGGAATCCATTAATATCATTTGCCGTACAAAATCCCTTGTTGACTTGTCAAAGTTTTAAATTGATTTTCTTTTTTTGGCACTTCTTTGGAAATATGAGATGTATATTTTATAGATATATTGAAAAGATGACATCTTGGGTGGATTAATCATATCTACTAAGGATGCTGGTGCAATTCAGACAATCGTCAAAACTTGTCGAAAGCTTTCGAATATAGACGTCATTTTCTTAAATTGCGTTTTTAATTAATTTTGTAAAAGAAAAAGCATAATAGAAGAAAATACAAAGAAGACCTATGGAGAAGATAGAAATTAGGGTTATCTTATTTATCAAAAATTATAGGTATCAAATACATATTTTCACAATACAAAAAAATAACAAATAACTAAATTGTCTCACATTTTGTTAGACACACTGATTTTATTTTTCCTTCAACAGTCCCCCTTGTACTAAGTCAAATGGTGAAATGGTGTTTTATTGTTGCCTCGTTAAAATCTTTGCCAATTAACAAAATCCAATGGGAAAAATAAAACTTGATCTAAGGAAAAAAGAGTACAACGTATCTATGTTGAGACTCCCCTAAAGTCAACACCCCTATTTGATATGTACATCTATCAAGAGAACTTTGAAAGTCTCAATTTCCTCCAATTTACTTGATTCTTGAGAAAGTGTATAGTTGGTGGATGTAGAATAGTTGTGGTGATATTACTCATATTATCATATTTTTTTCAGTGATAGAGTTCAAACCACTATTATCAGATATATGAATGATCATAACATTTACCATTTATAATCACGAGCTATTACATGTATGATAATGATCTCTTTACATGCATCGAATGAGAAATAAATATCAACGATACTATTTGGTGTTTCACAATAGGAAGTAAACTCAACATTTTCTTTAGGGGTTACATGACCATTTGCAGTCCCAATTATATTTATGAATGGGAAAAATAAACTCGAGTCAATGGTTTCTTAGATATCAATGTACATTTTGATTCCATTCCAGTTACATTGCGCTTTCTTGAGTTAAATCAAGATAACAATTTTGAGAAATTAATATTTGGTCAAGTGTATTAATATTGGTACAATAATGCACATATTGTACATAGGTAGAGAATTTCAACTCTCACCAATTCTTCGTCATTCCATTGACGAAATTGATCTTTCCTTATATTTTCACTTTGACCGATCATAAGAGTGCTAGCATATTGCACTTATCCATATTTAATCGACTGATCATCTTTTGGATATATGCAAACTGTAGAATTTAGTATTCCACAAACTCGGGTTTTAGTTTAAAACCTTAACATGACCTAGTTTTTCCATGGTTCATTATCTCAAATTAAAACTTCAAATAACTAGCGAAATCTCTTATTTCATTAAGAGTGAATATTATGTTCATATCATCGACATATACAACTATAATCGCAAATTTAAAACTTATTTTCTTTATAAATACGCAATGGTGTAGATTATCTTTTCCCAATCAAGTAGTCACTTAGACGGTTATACCACATCCGTTTGGATAATTTCAAATCCATAAAGTGAGTGTTATAATTTAATTGCAAATTCACTCCGTTGGTTAGAGTCACTTGCCTTGGCAATGAAAGGTCAGCAAACACTTTCGTATATGTATCTCTAAATCACGATTCCCGTAGAGATATGATGTAACCACAAGTATAAGCTGCATTAACAGTTCTTTGGAATTATAACATCTATTATGGGATAGTACATATACTCATAGTCAATTCCAGGGAGTATTGAGAAACTTTTTGCTTCAAGTATAGATATGCATCTCATGGCTTTAATTTTCTCATTGCGCTTTCTGACAGAACTTTGTTTATGTCCTGCAGGCTTTACACTTGGTGAGGTTAGCACTACCAAACCAAATACTTGTCTTGTTTTCAGTGAATTAAATTCTACCTGGATTGATTCTTTAGAATTAGGCCAATTTTATCTTTTTTATCATTTCAATAGAGCGTGGTTCGATGCCATCGTGCTCTATATTTCTTGAGCAACATTGTATATATTATCAATATGTGTGGAAAATCTTTCCATCAACTTATATAAACTCTCATAGTAAATAGAGATTTCTTTATTCTCTGAAATCATATTAAACATCGGAGCGTCCTCCAGTAATTATTCGTGGACATAAGTATAACCAGAGATAATTTCATGAGAGGAATTATCTTCATTGATGATCAATTAAAGTTATGCCTTACATGCCCTCTTATTCCTTGGCCAAGTATTGATCGAACCAAGTGACCTCCCCCTGTTCCTTTTGGGAGTCACGACCTCAACCACACCTCCACTAAGTATTGTTGCAATGTCTTAATTTGTGACACTGTTCCCCTTATGGGGTCTTTTAACCTTGCAGACACATTTGCAGCTGGTATAATTATGATCTCGCCACTTTAGAAATTGAGTATTCTATACTTTGAAGATCAATTGTTCACTTTACATTACTTTAACGTTACATTGTGAAACACGGGGATCATAATGAGGCATAGTATAAAACTATTTCTGTCATTCCATTAGAAAATACTTTTTCTTATCTCCCCGTAACGACGGGAATACTGTCTCATTAGAGTGACAAATTCGCTAATTTAGCGAGAAAGAGATCGTATGTCAAATGTTTCAAATAGCGGATGACTGTTGCAGATTCATATCCAACATAAATACTTAATCGTCTTTAAAAACCCATATGAATGCGCTATGGGGGCGCAATAGGCACATATACTGCGTAATCAAATATGCGTAGATATGAATTATGAGGCTTATATCCAATTACCAACTGGTACGCGAAATATCTGGTAAGCAGAGGTTCATAAACGAATAAGTAAGAGTTCCGTGCAATATTGCATAACCCTATGCAGAGATAAATATATGAGTGCGCATAAATATTATCTTAGTCACCATCTATTTTCTTTTCGATAATCTCTTCTTTGAAACCTTATTATATATGCACATTAGGGTACAAGATTCATTACATCGATCTTGATTAAAATGCAATAGACATTGAATACTTTTGATGTAAACTCTCTAACATTAGTTTGGGTGCTCTATAAGTGTGGTGAGTCCTCAATCATACTAAATGTGCTAGAAGTTTTGCTAGTGCAACATTTTTATGGACAATATGTGCCAAAATATCGACCAATACTATAAAATACTTGAATGGTCCACATTTAGAATGGTTATGTCCACATGTATCACCAATTATCAATTATAAGAATGAAATATTATACTTTGTATCTTTAGCATATGTAGGTCTCAATCATACAATTTTGCTAATGAACATGTTTTGAAAAAAAATGAGTGATGCATCTTTGAGATATGAATGTATGTAGTGCTCCTAGTACTTTAGAATGCACTAGCTGTAATGTAACAGCATTAGTTCGACATTATACTGTGCATCAAATTTGTATCTGGTTTTGTGTTTCACTCAAAATAAAAGGTGTCCATGTTAATTTCTTATAATATGGATCTTCATATCACGCCCAAAATATTTGTGTCATTCGTGCCAAAACTTGAATAAGTCAATATCTAAAAGTTATTTCTTGGTCATATCTTATGATTCCATAATCAAAAAGTAGTAAAATAAAATTACTAGATTGACTCTAAAAAGTGCTTTCTTCCACGTAAATTAACGGTATAGTTCCATTCCCATAATGTATTTCTTAATGATAATCATCAACATGAATATCGTCAAATTTAACAAGGTTCGTTTCGCTCTTGGTCCATACCGAGCTTTTATGACTTTAATCAACCCGCCACTAGCCATAAACACTTTGTCACATAAAAATATCAATTCAGTGAATAATTGTCTATTACTCGACAAATTTTCACATTCTTTAGAGATATTTGAACGAAATACTTTTCATTCTAATATTTTACATTATTTTCCAGATATGTTTTATTATATCTAATGGTTTACTCGTGAACTTTTTATGTGAATGTCTGGTAAATAAACTCAATTACATTCAATGCTTTAGAATGAAATGCAAAATTTACCAATAAACCAAGAATAATTAAATCAGTCCATATCACATAAGTTTAACTCAAAATAAGTTTTAGGACCAAAAACAATAGTCTAATATGAATGATTGATTATACTTTCACAAGTTCTTTGTAAAGTAAGAAACAAACAAATTTCATCAATCAAAATAGTGGATATCCATTGACTAAGACATGTAATTTTGAGAACCTCCATGACTTCTACCACGATCAATAAATATCATGAACTCTTACATATCTTACTTTGTGGTTCATTCTTCCCACATAGATAGGGATCAACATGTCTCTTACCCTTTACTTTGAGGTTATTTCCACTATTCATATCGATCTTAGTTAGCCTCAAGAAATTTCTTTATCCAGAGGTCTAACATTGGTATTATGAAGAATAATGTCATGTATCTCAATTACTTATTATCATAATTAATATTATACAAGTGCATTAATATGTTTGCTCAAGTGAAAAAATAGAGTGAGATCGTATTTCTCAATTACTTATTGTCATTTAAAATGACTTTCTTTTCCACATATGGTAAGACAAATTTTTATTTGCAATATATCAAAGTCATTGACCCCTTTTAGCGAGAAAACACATTTTTTTTCCCATTGAATTCTTAGGTTTGGAAGTATTATTTTATAATATTGCCGAAATATTCATTCAGAGCACATCCCAAAGTTTTTTAAAATTTTGTAACTAATTATACTTCCAATATAAGATTTGGGGTCAATATGAAACTCAAATTCATTAGAGAATTGAATTTGACTTAGTTTCACGATTCTATGTCAGTCGGGTTGAATGATATTATTGCGGAATTGTAGTTCTTCTAGTTTTTACATCAAACCAATGATGGTAGTACTCAATTCCTTTAGAGTATATTATTTTGGATTAGATTGAGTTAGTTCAATCAATTCCTTTAGATAATGAATTTGAAAAAAATACCTTTTTCTTTGATAATATGTGAATATAATTTATCACAAGACTTATTTATACAATTCTCTATCATTCATGAAATTTCATTATCACGAAAATATGAAAATATACAATCAATAATGCATACATTGAAAGTAGCTTATAAAATCAACTTGAAGAGAATTACCAACATATACATGAATCTATCAATTCATCGAGAATTACCAACATACATGAATCTATGAATTCATCGAAATTCATGATTAACTATGATCAATCTCTCATCTAATCATGTAAATAACTTTATTTACGATTTTAAAATAAGAAATCATCTAAAAGCATAAATGATAATATATTATGTACTCTAAGAATATCATTAATGTATTGCAAAACTTCATATTTGTCAATATTGTACATAACATCACATGCATATAATCATAGGTAACATATTTACATATACATGCATTGTATAGAATGCAAAATAATGCATACCATGCCATATACCCATATAAATAAATATTTATTAGTTACATTTAATAAATAATAATAGGGTAATTCGAGTTACCTTCGAGGAAAGGCACGATTCTTTCCTAATTTTGTTTTTGCAATAGGTTTGTCCGTGATGTTTCTGATGACATAGACTTTCAAACCCAATCCACCGTACAGATTTAAACACTATATAATTTGAACATTATATCCAAAATTTAGTTTCATCCAGCAGTCCTATCGAGTGTAATTTAATTTTAAAAGAAACTGGGCAGATAGTTTTGAGAAACACGATCAGCTCTGTTCGAAATTCATTATCAAATTCTTAGGACATCATATTCAAATATTCACCATTCGTAATAGACTTCCATATATTTTGAAATAATATATCCGAATTTTGGCTTGATCCAACGGTTCGATTGTGAGAAATCGTATTTTGAAAAATACTGCACAGAAAATTCCGAAAACAAAATCTGCTTTGTCGGAATTTTATATATATTTCCTCGTATCTCCAAATCCAATCTCCACAATTCAGAACGTATTCCAATAGGTCTTGAAGGTTTTGTAAATATTGTAATGCTATCCAACGGTTGAAATGTGAGAAAATGATTTCCCAAACTTACAGCGCGGTTAAATCTTTGACGTACGAAAATTGTATAATTGTTGCTTTGGTTATGGAGGCTTATTTGTTTGATCACTCTCAATAGGTTAGAGTTTTGTGCTGATAACATGTAAAAGAAAAAGCATAATAGAAGAAGATACAAAGAAGATGATGGAGACGGTAAAAACTAGGTTCTCCTATTCATCAAAGACTCCCATTTATATAGGGTATCAAATACATGTTTCCATAATATATAAAGATAAGAAATATCTAAATTGTCCCACATCAGTTACTTGTTGACGAAGGAATACTAATTATATTTTTCTTTCACCAACTTTTGTTTACTTGTGCATTTTTGCTTTATTTTATTATTTTTAATTTTCATTATTATTACCTGGACGAGGTTGCCAGTAACCTTAGGAGTCGGCTCCAGTGAAGAGGAAGTACATGGTCAAAACTGTACCTATATGCGAGAGAACACAAAGCCCAATTGTAAACACCTCCACTAAGTACTTTAAGTTCTTCTCTTATAGATTAACTCTTTGTACTTTAAGGAGAGCTCTTCTCTTTTTATTTATTTTTATCGGTATTAAAACTACATAATACTTAGAAATGACAACCATGGGTGATGTCTCAAATTAATTTTTGAAACTAAACACCTTATATTAGAAAAACTACTACTTCGATACTTGAATACTAATAATTTATTGAAGACTAGTTCATTGTTTACAACATCCATTAACACTCTAATACTTAATACCTTCATTTCCATTTGAATTTTGACTATGTGTTGTTCCAAATTAATGATTTGACCATTGATACGATACTAATTTTCATGCAAGATATATGCCGGTATTTGTGGTAAGCGACCTCATTTCTCGGAAGGAGCATTTCTTCTAAGAGGTAGGTGAGCTGTTTTATAGAGTAGCGACCTAGAATATGGGAGTGGCTAGCTCTCATATATGGTAGCGAACTCTAATGGTTTAACCAGCTCGGTGCCGGGTGTTGGACTTTATATTTGTTGAGCCCGAACAGGCTAACATGTTGTGGGGTTTCGGTGAACTATATTAAAAGAATCACAGGCCTAGGTCTATTCAGGTAATTTAAGCGAGAGATCTATTATTTATGGGAATTTAGCATACAGGAGAAATCCTAATTATAAGTCGGTCATGCTATTTATGGAATTATAGTGGGAGAAGGTAACCCTAGTTTGGGGAATACTTTTCTTGTCTATATAAAGGGGTTTAAGACTCACTTTTATTTGAAGTTAGTTTAATCCTACGTTTAAGCTCTTAAAATATTTCTCCCACTTTCTCACTTAAGCAACAGAAGACCTTCATCGGGGCCATCCACCGCCTTGGCTGAGGTGTTGTTTTGCAGGATCGATCAGGTCGCCAGGAGGCTCTAGGAGATCAATCAAGTCGCTGTAATTTAATTTGAAGATATTCAGGTCACTGATCTCAAATTTGAGATTAGTACCCCCTATTCTTGAAAGACCAATCGTTTTGGTTTTATCAAGTGGCACCGTCTGTGGGAAAGAGGGACAACGAGTCTTTGAGCAAACGACGTGAGAAAATTCGCAAGCGCGGTATGAAGGAAAGAAACATGCTACCCAAGGTCTTGAATTTTGGTTCTGGATCGAGCAAACGAAGAAGAAGAACTAGACAGTGGAAACCAATAAAGGAGAGCAAGCGAAAGATGAACTGAACCTCCCCAAGGTGAACCAGCGATCCAGAATCTGGCTAGCACACTGCCACCCTCGCCAGAAAAACAGAAAGAAAAGGGACCTGAAGAAGATCAACAAGTGAAAAATCCGTAAGTCACCGCGCAAAAGGTTGTCTGCATAGGGAAGAAGGAATGGAAGGAGTTTCCTAAAGACAAGCCTTGTCAAATCAATAAGGGGTTCTTGGAAGGGCTCATGGAATTTATACCTCTGGAAAAATAAGAAGATCTAAACAAATACCTATCAGGCGAGCTGGGTACAGTACAAGAAACAGATGGTAAAGCAGACGATGGACATGTAGAAAAATTAGTAACTGAAAGGCATAAACGAAGTGGAGGATCTCTGTCGCGGAGATCATCTCGCGAGAATAGGGGGAGCTTGAGCAAGCAAAAATATTTGGATTCCTCTAACTCCAACTCATCTTTAGAGTCCAGTACTCAGAAGTATAAATATAAGAAAGGAAAGAAGCTAAGGCTGGGGAAAAAACACTATAAGCATCGAGGTCGGCGATATAGTAAACACACTAGTGAGGATGAAACAGAAGACTCGAGCACAGATGGCGGGTCCAGGGAAAGGTCTCAAAAAAGTCGAGGTCGGTATCATGAAGAGAAGCGAGAAAATGAGGTCGGGCTAAGTAATAAGGCATTCAGAGATATGCAAGAGGCATTGCTAACTCTGTAGAGGCAAATGGCAGGAGAAAATCTTGACGAGGAAAAAGGCCATCCTTTTTCGTATGATATATTACAGGCTGTGTTACATAAGGGGTATAAAACGTTGGAATTTCAATATCATGGGGCGATGGATCCAATCAAGCACGTGCAACTCTTTGAAAATGAGATGATCCTACATGGATATACGGATGTTGTGGCATGCCTGTCTTTTGTATCTACCTCAAGAGGAATCGCCAAAGCTGGTTTCACCAATTGGCGCGAGGAAGGATTACTAGTTTTAAGGTGTTAAGGGCGGTCTTTTTGAAGCAATTTTCCAGCGTGAAGCAAAATACAAAGACTACACAGTCACCTTTTACAATGGTGCAGTGACCAGATGAAATCTTGAAGCAGTACATCAACAGGTGCACTAATGCCACACTAGAGGTACCCACCGCTACAGATGGAATGAAGGCAGGGGCATTACATCAAGAATTGAGGAGGGAGGTTCTACGCATATCTCTAGTTAAAAAAGCGGCGTGGACAAACTATGAGATCTTGGAGAGGTGTAATAAATATATACAGGTGGAGGAAGCTCAAGAGGAGAATCGTTTGCAATTTAGTGTGGAGGTCGCGGAGATCGGAGGCAGTATGTTGAAGAGGTCGGAAATCAGAAGGGAGCCTAGAAGGGTAGGACGCGGGCTCCAAACTCTGGGTTCCGGGTTAAGAGTAGAGCCTAAATTAGACATGAGAAATTGGAGACATGATGATTTCACACCATTGATCTATCCCCGCGCTAAGGTGTTCACTATCATGGAGCGTCTAATACATAATGACATAAAGTGGCCAGAAACCCACGCGCAGCTCCCCACCAATCCCAAGTCAGATTTCTTTTGCCTGTTTCATAATAATTATGGTCGTTACACGGAGAAGTGCAAGCATCTTAAGGAGGAAATTGAAAGGCTTATAAAGGTCGGGCATTTAAAGGAGGTCATTGTTTTGCATGGAATTCTTGTGTTTTTCCTAGTATTTTTAGATAGAGTTTTATGTTGATTTTAGTAGATTTTAATATAATTTTATTAAGTTTTCATGTGGTTTTTCTTGTTTTGTTGTTTTTCACTTGACTTGTTAATTCTATATTTAATTGGGTTAAATGGCTTCAATTAATTGGAGGTTTGGTGTAATTCTTGGGATTTTATGTTTAAAAATTCCTATTTTATAGGCCAAGGCATTGAGGGCCAAAGTTCAAGCCAAGTCGGGCCTATTTGCATGCCCAAGTTGGTGCCATGAGCAAGTTTCAAAGGGGCTATCATTCTGGAATGGTGGCCCATTTCCGTGCCTAGGACGCCCATTTCAGCGCCCAGCCCTTGGAGTAAGGCATGGCACGCATGCCATGCCCAATTCAGCGCCTAGAGCGGCGCCTGGCGCCTTCCGAAAGCCCAGCACCATGCCCACTTCAGCGCCTGGGCTGCCTACCAACTCACGCCCTGGACGACGCCCAGCTCCTCGTTCCAGCGCTTGGCGGCCTTCCAACTTACGCCCGAAGACATGACCAAGCTAGCGCCACTACGCCTGGCGGCCTGCCCCTTCACGCCTAAGGCGGCGCCCAAACTGGCGCCCTGCAACCCCAGTCAGCCCAAGGATGCCCCAGCACACCCAGGCTCACCCAGACCGAGCCACCTTGAGCCAAGACCAAGTCACCCTGAGCCATCTTGGTCAAAACTGGTCAATTTTTGTCAAATTCGTGAAATTAAGCCTAAAAAGTCCAAATTGACCCATTTAAACCCAATAAAAATTAGTATAAATAGCATACAACTCTCATTTGGTAAATAACTCTCTTCCCAACCCTAACTTTGGTTTGGGGATCAAAATCACTCTCAATCTCTTGGATAATATTCTCTCTTAGGTTTTAGATTCAATTTCAAGCTTTGATGTAATTTCTTTTCCTAGTTTTAGATTTATTTTCATGCTTGACCTTGGGTTTGTAAGCCTAAGAAGAATCCAAATACTCCTTTGGATTATTACTTTTGATGCAATTACATTCAAGCTTTGTTTCATTTCTTAATTCAAGTAAGTTTCCTTTCAATTTCATGTTTTATGCTTTAATTCCATGCTTTGTTATTTATTTCCATGCTTGTTCTTCATGTTATGCTTTTTGACTTAGCACCTTGATTTCTTGTTAGATCTTAATAATTGGATATGGAATCTAGATGAGTGATACATCTAGATCATAGATCAAGTCTTAGATCATCTTGATTTTGAGTTGTTCTTGTGCTTTATTTGCAATTTAGTTTTCATGCATAGTTTTAGGTTAAACCTTAGATCTACTCTTTGTTGCTTGTTATTTTCCTTATGTTTTTAAACTTTCATGTTAAGTTTTCTTGCTCTTTCCATTCATGCTTTCAATTTTTGATAATTTACATTATTTAGGATTTTATGCATAGTTGTACCTTGTTCTTGCATGCTTGTACTTGGTGAAACATTGCATTTTCTTGCTTATTTTCATTATTGCTTTGCATTTCCATATTGAGGCATCCGACGTGGCATCCGACCAACTTGCAATTTCAATTCCTAGCTTAGTTTAGTTACTTTAATTGCTTTATTTTCATTTTCCTTTTATTTTTCAAATCTTGAAACACAAAGAATCCTTCAATTGAATTGAAGTCCGATAATATCGAGCCATGAACCCGTTGTAATATTTCAACACCACTAAAACTATGAAAAGAAAATGGCACTGTTGTGACTCGGCTTGGTTAAGGCTTTCGATTTGGTTTGAGTTTCTTTGTGTTTTTAGCTTGCTTTGTTATTTGAAGTTTTTTTTTTTTGTTAAGTATGTTAGGTAATTCTAGATATGGTGGACACATTCCCAACATGGGAGGACATTGTGCAAACAATGTTGGGAATGAGATGTTGTATAATGGCCTTGGCAACATGAGAGGGCATGGTGCAAACTATATTGCCAATGGTGGTTTTGGTTATGGGCAACCCGGCATGGGAGGGCATGGTGCGAACCATGTCGGGTTTGATAGTTTCTCGAGCATGAGTGGTTCATCGGGTGGTTATGGAGCTCTAAATTCCTATCCGAACGTGCAAGCTCCATATTCCAATCCGAACGTGCAAGCCCCGACTTCTGGCTCGTATGGCTATGGTTCTACACAAAATTACCCGACTATGCCGAGCCCTAATCCCGGCCCGTATGGCGATTCTTGTACTTCTAATTTCAATCATGCCCCAATTGATGCCACCAATAGTGTCCCTAAGCACGATCCAAATCGGATGTTTGGCTCCTATATCGCAAGTGGCCCCCCCATCCGCACTATGGGGGATGTTAACACACATTTTTTGAGATGTGCATGGTGTGGACTGTGTGGTCATTATACCAAATCTTGCCCTTCATTCTCCTTGTTCAATATGCCGATGCCTCTTTTGGAGGACGTGTATGGGGGTCATGGACATCATGTGGGACCCGATTGTGCTATGCCATCTTTCGCTCCATTGCCGACTCATAATCCGGTTGTTACTCCTCTTGTGGGCCCTTGTCATTCGACTATCCCGGTGATTTCTCCTACCCTACCTCCCGAGCCAAAGACTTCTCAAGTAATGTACTCTTATGATTATGACGTGAACATGGCTATATCCTCGAAGGATCTTGAGTTGGTTACGAAAATAGCGACGTTAAAGGCTCAAATCGCTCAAATTTTTTGCCCGAAACCGACTCCTCCTTGTGCGGGACCCGGTTATCCTACTCCTCCGCCGCCTCATGATCCTCTTGTTACTTATCATGTGGACCCACTACCTTCGCCTACTCTTCCGGTCACGTTCCTTGAAAAGTGTGGGGTAGTTGATTCGGTTGTCTCGCCATCGGAAGAGTACGTGGGTTCTTTTTCGGATGTTTTTACCTCTCTTGACCCTCTACCTTTCACTTCAAAAGAGTCTTGTGAAGAATGGGTATATATGGACTTCATCAAGGCCACGATCGAACGGGTTTGTTTGGAAGAGAGGAGCAATGAGGAGGAGGTTGGCCCGATTGTCGATATAGAGGGATGTTGTGAGGATGAGCCCCTTGTTCTTCTCGACGAGCCCGTTATGCCTTTATTTGACCCCGTTTTGTGTGGATATGAGTCTCGATGTGTCGTTGAGGGAAACAGCGACTTTTTAGAGGGGGAGGTGGGGGTTATTGATGATAAGATTAAAAAATTGATGATTATTTTGAGGAGGATGAGGAGAGAAAGTCGATTATTATCCTTGCAAACTCGCACCGAGAAGAAGAGGAGGAGAGGATGGTTAAAGGGCTTGATGTTCTTAAGAGTGCTATTGATTGGATACCAGGAGTGGTTGAGGGAGTTAGCTCTTTGAATTTGATTCTTGATGAAATGGTGAGAGCCGGGATTTTGATTTTGTTATTGGAGGGCTTGATGTTCGTTATTTCTAAAAGCGAGTGGGTGAAACCCATTGACTTGGTGCCCAAGACGAGCGGCTTGATAGCTCTTAAGGATAAAGAAGGAGGCTTGTTAGCTATGAGGGCTTCAACGGGTTGGAGGATGTTGATCGTGTTTAAGAAGTTTCATGAGTCCACAAAGAAAGATCGTTTCCCTCCCCCGTTTGTCGATCAAAGGATGAACAAGCTAGCCGACCAATATTCATATTGTTTCTTGGACGACTTTTCGGGGCACTTCAAAACAACCATTCCACCCGAAAACCTAGACGAGATGAGCTTCAAGTGCCCGCTTGGAACGTTTGCTTTTTGGGGGATCTTATATGAGTTATGCAATGCGCCAAGGACATTCCAAAGATTGGATCCTCCCGACAAGGAGGAGATTGTGTTGGTGGATCCTCCCGTGATCTTTCCTCCTTGACCAAAAGGGAGTACGTCAAGCCAGTGATGTAAAACAAGTGCTTCTTGGGAGGCAACTCAAGTTCTTCTCATTTATTTATTTTATTATTATTTTTATTTTTTTCTTTCTTCTTAAAATGAAAATCCAAAAATATTTGAAAATCGAAAACAAAAAAAAAATATTTTATTGAGACTAGTGTACATATTTTCTTGAGTTTTTGATTTCTTGTGACTTTCTTGTATAGTGTGTTGTTTTTCGACTTCAACCTTGGGCGATTGGATAAGTGAGTAGCTTAGATGCCTAGGTGGACCCCGCCGAGCTCGACGGAAACTCGCTCGGTTAAGGAAGTTTCTATTCCCCCTCCTTTTACTTGGTTTTCATTAAAATGCGGGYAATRCAWGGTTTAAGTGTGGGGTGGGTAGGTGGTTAGGGTCCGGGTGTCGAAAAGCATATTTTGTTGTTCTTAACTCGAGCCTTGGCGAAGTGACGCATTCTTGGCGAAGTGACGCTTACTATTTGTGCATTTATATGGTTGAGTCGATTTTTGTGTCGTTTGTGTCTTTATTACATTGTTGGACAACTCCACGTGCTTTGAAGTTTGAATAGTTTACTTGTTGGGTTTTTTGTATGTTTATGGCCTCTTGTGTGAGGGGTTGAATTTTTGTGCTTCATCCAAAAACCGCCTATATATATATATAATCAACATTTTCTCGTGAAAATATTGCAACGCTCTAAAAACTCTTTGGATTTTGCTCCCAAATTCGGTGCAAACTAGTGAGTAGCCTTGTGTGATTTATCGGCTTGCTTGAATTTTTATGGAAATTGCATTGAGGAGGTTTGATTTTTCTCGTACATGATTGAATTCGAAAATGACCTCGAGGCACATATATCACCCTTGTTCCGGCCATATCCATATATGCAAGCTACTTAAAAATCCCAAATGAGCCCCCTAGAGCCTTTATCCCATTTCTTGTTAGCCGAGCTCGATTTTAGCTCTTGTATCTTCATAATTTGTGAAGTGGGAGATCTTATTGTTAGTTGACGAGAGATGTGAGGGAAATAAATTGTGGGTTTTGGGTTTTGAGTTGCTAATACGAAAAAGAAAAAAAAAGAATAAAACTCCAACACAAATCACGAAAAGTGATAAAGCGTGCGTTCATGTGAAAAGTCTATTTCAAAAAGGCTACGTTTAGTGAAAAGAAGAAAATTCAAAAAGCTTCTAAGTGTTGTGAAATAAAGTCGGAAAAGCATGTGAGAATACAAAAGGGTTTCGAATGAGAGTTTGGTAAATTGGGAAAGGTGAAGCAATCATAAGCTTCGGGTTTTAAAAATTAGGGTTTCGTGTGTTATTGATCGCTTTTGATCGTGTGTTAGACACTATTTCCAAATATTACATACCTTACCAAAGAACCAACATTACAACCCATAATAAAGACCTCTTTCGACTCTTACTTGGTCATGTACTATGAGCAATTTTGAGCGCCCAACTTGTGAAATCTTGACAAGATGCATGCATTGTCCAATTCGAGCGTATACACATCCCATATCAAACACTTGAACGAATTGAGAAAACACCCTCAAAATTTCCATTTGTGAGGAAGTCGTCAATTTGGCTTTCATTTGACAAGAGTAATACGAGCAATGTTTGACGATAGCGAGTTTATGTTGATACTTTCATTATATTAATAAGGATAAGCACGAGGGTTTTTCTTTTTTATAATGTTCATTGCATGTACACTCTCGATTCTTTTTGTTGTTCGAGGACGAACAAACCGATAAGTGTGGGGTAGTTGTTTTGCATGTCATTGTTGTGTTTTTTCTAGTATTTTTAGTTAGAGTTTTATGTTGATTTTAGTAGCTTTTAATAGAATTTTATTAAGTTTTCATGTGGTTTTTCTTGTTTAGTTATTTTTCACTTAACTTGTTAATTCTATATTTAATTGGGTTAAATGGCTTCAATTAATTGGAGGTTTAGTGTAATTCTTGGGTTTTTATTTTTAAAAATTCCTATTTTATAGGCCAAGACATTGAGGACCAAAGTTCAAGCCAAGTCGTGCCTATTTGCATGCCAAAGTTGGTGCCAAGAGCAAGCTTCAAAGGGGCTAACATTCTGGAATCGTGGCCCATTTCCGTGCCTAGGACGCCCATTTGAGCGCCCAGCCCTTGGAGCAAGGCATGGCACGCACGCCATGCCCAATTCAGCGCCTAGAGCGGCGCCTGATGCCTTCCGAAAGCCCAGCACCATGCCCACTTCAGTGCCTGGGCTGCCTACAAACTCACGCCCAGGACGTCGCCCAGCTCCTCGCCCCAGTGCCTGGCGGCCTGCCAACTTACGTCCAAAGACACGCCCAAGCTAGCGCCACTACGCCTGGCGGCCTGCCCCTTCACGCCCAAGGTGGCGCCCAAACTGGCGCCCAGCCACCGCAGTCAGCCCAAGGACGCCCCAGCACACCCAGATCGAGCCACCTTGAGCCAAGACCGAGCCACCTTGAGCCATCTTGGTCAAAACTGGTCAATTTTTGTCAAATTCGTGTAATTAAGCCTAAACAGTCCAAATTGACCCATTTAAACCCAATAAAAATTTATATAAATAGCATACAACTCTCATTTGGTAAATAACTCTCTTGCCAACCCTAAATTTGGTTTGGGGATCAAAATCACTCCCAAGCTCTTGGATAATCTTCTCTCTTAGGTTTTAGATTCAATTTCAAGCATTGATGTAATTTCTTTTCCTAGTTTTAGATTTACTTTCATGCTTGACCCTGGGTTTGTAAGCCTAAGAAGAATCCAAATACTCCTTTGGATTTTTACTTTTGATGCAATTACATTCAAGCTTTGTTTCATTTCTTAATTCAAGTAAGTTTCCTTTCAGTTTCATGTTTTATGCTTTAATTCCATGCTTTGTTCTTCATTTCCTTGCTTGTTCTTCATGTTATGCCTTTTGCCTTAGCACCTTGATTTCTTGTTAGATCTTAAGAATTGGATATGGAATCTATATGAGTGAAACATTTAGATCATAGATCAAGTCTTAGATCATCTTGATTTTGAGTTGTTCTTGTGGTTTATTTGCAATTTAGTTTTTATGCATAGTTTTAGGTTAAAACTTAGATCTACTCTTTGTTGCTTGTTATTTTTCTTAAAATTTTAAACTTTCATGTTAAATTTCCTTGTTCTGTCCATTCATTCTTTTAATTTGTGATAATTTGTATTATTTAGGATTTTATGCATAGTTGTACCTTGTGCTTGCATGCTTGTACTTGGTGAAACAATTCATTTTCTTGCTTATTTTCATTATTGCTTTGCATTTCCATATTCAGGCATCCGACGTGGCATCCGACCAACTTGAAATTTCAATTCCTAGCTTAGTTTAGTTACTTTAATTGCTTTATTTTCATTTTCCTTTTATTTTTCAAAGCTTGAAATACAAAGAATCCTTCAATTGAATTGAAGTCCGATAATACCGAGCCATGAACCCGTTGAAATATTTCAACACCACTAAAACTATGAGAACAGTCATATACAAAGATAGAGGGCCGTAGGAACCGCGGCAAACATTGCCCCCAGCACCGCCGAGAGATCTGGCCCAAAACCAAGCCGAGAGACAGCCACAACAAGGAAATCAGAGACATGATGGGCCAAGAAGAAATAAAGGGAGAATAATTATGATCTCAGGATGGACAACGGATGGTGATACTAATTGTGCACGAAAGAAACATGTCAAATCAACTCGGCCTAGAACGTGGGCGGTCGCTAGTATAAATAGGCGACTAGAAAAGTCAGAACATATCATCTCTTTTGGTCCTGATGAGCGACGCGGGCTGCAGGATGATCATAAGGATGCGCTGGTAATTGAAGCTGAGATAGCGGGATATGAGGTCGGGAGAATTTTTGTAGACAACGGGAGTTCCGTTAATATAATATACACAAATTGACTGGAATAGATGAAACTGGAGGCGAGGGTGCGGCATGTGAATACACCGATATACATATTCAATGGGGGCACATGTGATTACGGATGGTGAACTAACACTTTCAGTGCTGTTAGGAAGGGGAAAATTGCAAGCAAAGAAGGATTTGATGTTTTTAATTGTTCACGGGAGGTCGTCATATAATGTAATAGTAGGGCGACCTTCTCTTAATGCATTCCAGATGGTAACATCTATGTATCATATGAGTATAAGTATACTGTGGGAGATAAAGTAGTGGAGGTCGTATGTGAGCAGCAGGTCGCTAGGTCATGTTATCAGATGACAGTCAAGAAAGGCTTGAGTGAGAACAAACGAGAAAGGGTTGAAGAAGCGTAAGAGGGTATACTTAGTGCAAAAAAGATGAAGGAACAGGAGAATTCTGTTTGACCACATGAAGAATTGATGGAGATTTGATTGGAAGAAGGTCGCCCAGATTATACTACGAAGATAGGAACTCTAATAACAGAAATAATAAGAGAAGAGCTAATAGAACTATTAAGGTAATTCCAAGACGTTTTTGCCTTCGAAGATGGAGAATTGATAGGGGTATCCCCGGAGGTCGCGCAACAGCATTTAAACGCAGATTCACAGGCCAGGTCGGTCAAACAAAAAAGAAGGCATTTTAGGCCTGAATTGGATAAATAATTGAGGAGGAGGTGCAAAAGCTGTTGAAGGCAGGCCACATTCGGGAAATCCAATTCCCAGAATACTTATCTAATATTGTAATGGTACTTAAACTAGAGCAGAAGTGGATGATGTGTGTTGATTTTCGCGACCTAAATAAGGCATGCCCGAAGGATCACTATCCGCTGCCAAGAATTGATCAACCGGTAGATTCAACCTCGGGGTGCGAGCTATTAATCATTATAGATGCTTCACAATGGTATCACCAAATACCATTGGCAAAGGAGGATCAACCTAAGGGGCGACCTATCATAGACTGGTGCATAGAATGTTCAAGGACCTATTGGGGTCCACTATTGAGGTGTATGTTGATGATATGCTGGTGAAGAGCAGGAAAGCAGAATCCCATGTGGAGGACTTGAGAAAAACCTTTGTTATACTTAGACAGTACGGGATGAAGCTCAATCCAAAGAAGTGTGCATTTGGTGTGCGATCTAGGAATTTTTTGGGATATATGGTAACGTTAAGAGGTATCGAGGTCAACCCTGAAAAGGTGCGGTCTGTTTTGGAAATGCCGCATCCTCGAACGGTGTGTGAAGTGCAGGCGCTTACAGGTCGGATTGCGAGTCTTAATCGCTTTATTTCCAGGTCGGCAGAGAAAGGTGTCCCGTTTCTACTTACTCCATGCCGGTACACCCCAACAAGACTTTATTTGACTTCTGTTTCGACTAATGAGATACTTTCACACAACCGCCAACTTCAAGGCCCCACACAACTCATATTGAGTACGGCAACAACAAATACACATCGACAATGCAATAATCTAAAATTGACGCCCCACAAATGAATCACAAAATTACTAACATGCGTACCATTGACCTCTAAATCAAATGACGACTAAATAATTTAAACGAAACATGATTCATTAAAGTAATTCAAGCAAGTACTTTTTAACATTTTTAATTCAACTCCAAGAATTTAATTGCAAAAATTTTCAAAATTTTCAAAAATTCAGCCCATATGCATATGCCTTATAAACCATTAACTCCCACTCCCCCAAACTTAAACTTTAGCTTGTCCTCAAGCGAACACAAAACAAGAACATGCAAATCATAATAAGTTATAAGGGAAGAGTAAGGGAAAAGAAATCACCCGGGTAAATGTCGAGGGGAGTCTCAGTTCCAATCAACCACGAAAATCGTCCTTGATAAGATAGGCCCAATCATCCAAATTCATTAACTAAGATTTCTCTCCTTTCAACTGAAAAATAAAAATAAAATCGAAAAATAATAACATAAATATTGGATTACCTCACAACAAGATCCTTTTCTTAACATCGTCGGCTTGATGTGTTACCCCTCAATTATCACTCTATGGGGGTTCTGGAGGAGGTCACAAGGTAAACGGAACACCAATGACCTCATCCTCCTCAAATCCTACACTTTTCAACGTTGAATGCTTAAACGGATCCTTTCGACTTTGTGGTGGCTTCTCATAGGATTTAGCAAAAATTGTTTCATCCATCCCCACATATGGAGGGTCATCAGTCGCCACCTTCATAAAAACTTCATCTCGCACGTACGTCTCCTCATCCTTCATTGGGTGCTTGAATGGATCCTTTCGGCTTTGTGGTGGCTCTTCATTAAAATTGTCAACAATTATTTCGCTCACCACCTCATAAGGAAGGATCTTAGTTGCCACCTCCACGAATTTATCTTGCATGCGCGTCTCCTCATCTTCCATCACTTGGCACATGGTGCATGATGGCAACGCATTTAGCTCGGGCTCAACTTCGATCGGGGAAACGAAGAAGTTAGGAACATCATTGTAAGCTCAGGAAGACTATGGTCAACATATGTCTGCCTCGTTTCTTCTTCCTCCATCTCGTATTAATCCTCCGACTCAAATGTCGGGTCCTTCACATCATCGATTTTTCCCACATCTTGCAGCATGATGGCACTCACGTTCTCCACACGTTCCTCAGATTTAATTGGCACTCGTTCACTTACTCGTGCATCCGATTCCATTTGGATTATATGGTCTGCCACTTGACTCAATTGCATGTCTAAATTCTTTATGCTAGATTGCGTGCTATTCTGAAAGTGCTGGTACCCATCAATTTTCCATTCGAGCTTCAAGGTGCTCGCCATCATGGCTTTCATCATCTCTTCGAGTGATGAAGACGTCTATTTTGCATGGGGACGGTTATCATATTGTCTCGAAAAATCTCGTTCCCCTTGAAAATTTGGAGGGTCTCCCCATCTGGGCTCATAATGATCGTAATTTCCCTCTTGCCATCTTCTTGGCGACACTCCATTGGCTCTCGTTTCAAGATTTTCTCGTAGCATTGGGCAATCATCGGTGACATGATCGAATGTATGACAAAATAAGCATGGTCGAACCGTAGCTCTCTTAGTGATAACGGATTCCAACTCATTCAACTGAGCGTGCAACGAGCCAATGTCTTCCTTGTTCACCGAACTCAACGAAACACCACGGTTGCCGAATTGTTGGGAATTGGCCGCCACGTTCGAGATCAACTCCCTTGCTTCCGTCGGTATCTTATCCATGAGTGTGCCTCCGCTTGCCACATCTATAATATTTCTATCAGTGAGGTAGAGACCTTCATAAAGTATTGTATTAATAAATCCTTTTCCATTCGATGCTGAGGGCAACTTGAGACAAGTTTTTTGAATTGCTCCAAATACTCATGCAATGTCTCCCCGTGTAACTGCCTTGCTGCACAAATGTCCTTACGAAGGTTTGCAACTCGCGACGCGGAAAATATCTTTGAAAAAACACTATTTTTAACGCTATCCACTTAGTGATGGATCCAGGAGGCAAGTAATAAAGCCATTCTTTGGCTAGACCCTTAAATGAAAATGGAAATGCCCGCAACATGATTTGTTCATCGGTCACTCCGGCGGGCTTCATGCTTGTGCAAATAACGTGAAATTCCTTCAAATGCTTGTGCGGTTCTTCACCATCCAATCAGCGGAACGTTGGTAAATGATAGATTAACCCGGATCTCAATTCGAGTTTAGCATCCTCCATGGTTGGAAATGTGATGCAAAGTTGTTGTTCTGGGAGATCCGGATTTGCTAGCTCCTTCAAAGTGCGTTCTCTTGCTCCTGCCATAGCCACAAAATCTAAAAGAGAATTTTTTAGGGTTTTTTGAATTTATTTTTATTTTTAATTTTCGAAATTCTTTTTATTTAATATATTTTTTTTCGAAAATAATTTTTTTTAATTTATCTTTTAAACATAAAATAATAAATACGTAAAAGTCACAACTTAAACGCGCCACTCCTGGCAACGGCACCAAAATTTGACCGCTCATCGTTAAGCGTCAAAAATAATAAAAGTACCTAGACTTTTCTCTACTAACTAGTAGTAGTGGCAAGCAAGGGTCGATCCCACGAGAAGTGTGGATTAATTTTTGATTATTTGTATTTTATAAAACTAAAAAAACGGGGTAGAGGATTGCAAATTAAACTAAGAGAAATAAATAACTAAAGAAAACCATTAAAATCAAATAAATGAAGCAATTAATAAAATAAATAATAATAATAATAATAATAATAATAATAATAATAATAATAATAATAATAATAATAATAATAATAATAATAATAATAATAATAATAATAATAATAAAGCTTTCAGTCCTAGTTTAGTTTTCACACTCGTTCAATTCATCTAACCAATTGCAATATTATAATCCACTCATCATATGAAACTAAAAACCCTAAGTAACAATAAGCTCTGCTACTCGAATTTGCCCTTACCGTGTACTTAATTAAAATAAGCTCTTTAATTAACTCTAATTATTGAATAACCTAGAATAATCTCTCTAGATTCAACCCAATAACATCATTAATAATCAGGCAAATAGGTTAAACTAAGCAATAAACACATAAGCTCGATTTATTTAACCTATGTTGTGTTATCCCTAATTATACGAGACCATTAGTTGCTACAAATGAAATAGAAATCACGACAATTACATGGGAAGCAATCCTATTTCTAGAAATTGATAACCAAATCCCTAATCTAGGTGGCAAATCCAAATTAAGAATTAAGAAATCATGTCATGAAATAAGCAATCATGAAAAGTAAACAGAATAACACAAGCAATCCACTATGAAGAACGAAATAAATACGCATAAATTAATTAAAACATAATATCACGATGGTTTCCACATCCCTAGGACTAGATAAAACAACTACTCTCTAATGGAGTTCAAAGAATAATAAAGGAAAAATAAATAAATAAAACATAATTCTAAGATAGAAAGGGATAAGAAAGCTTAAATCTTGAATCCAGAGTCTTGGATCTTCAATCTTCAAGCTCCCTTGTTGTTGGGTGTTTTGGACTCCTTTTGGGGACTAGGAACCCTAGGATTTGTGTTCAAGACCTTCTTGAAGGGTTATGGGGGTATTTATAGGTGTAGATATCTTGGAAAACAAGTTTTCTTCCAAAAATAGGTTTTTCGCCCCTTCTATGTCGGTTTAGGCACTTCCATAACTGCTTCTTGCACTTTCTATAATAGTTGCCTGACTAGCGGTTATACTACTAGCGGTAGTCAGCTACCGCTAACCTTTTATACCGGTTGAACACTGAACCGCTGTCTCTCGGACAGCGCGGCCAACTTTCGATTTCTTCGTTTTCTTCGCCGATTTTGTCGTTTTGTCTCTCGTTTCCTCGTGAAACTCTTATGAATCATCCTTCAATCTTCTATTTACCAATTAAGCACCTAATTACTACAAAATAAGAGCAAAATACACAATCGGTGCTTGACTACTCATAATAATAATTATGGGAGAAATAAATATATATAAGAATATTAAGCACACAAAAATATAGATTTTAAACCATTAAATATCGCACATTTTCTTGCCTATCAGTCACCAACATCCATAATGACAAAATCCAACGGCAAAACTAGGTTGTCTACTTGTACTAAGACATCCTCAACAATCCCAAGGGCAATCTTATCGTTCTATCCGCCAACTGTAATTTCATCGTAGTTGGCTTCAGCGGTCCTAAGTTAAATTCCTTGTAGATAGAGTGTGGCATCAAATTTATGCTAGCTTCAAGTTCGAGCATCCCCCTTGCCGTTTGTCCATTCCCGAGAGAAATAGTTATGCTAAAACTCCCTGGATCCTTCTCTTTGGGTGGCAATAGTTTCTTAAATATAGCCCTAACTTCTCTTGTCAAAGCCACATGTTGGTTTGCAGCCAAGCGCCTTTCCCTTGATGCTAGCTCCTTGAGAAATTTCACATACGCTGGCATCGTCTTTATCACCTCTAGCAGGGGAAGGTTAATATTAACATTTTTCAATAAATTGTATAGCTCCATGAATTTTTTATTTTCCTTGGCCGGACGTAGGTGACTTGGGAAGGGAACATGATCATAAACCAAGGATGTCAACTTCTTTGGTGGTGTACTCGAGAGATTGTTTGGGTCATTAATTGTTAATAGAGAGAGGTCTAGATTCGAATTCTTCTTTTTCAATGACCCCGAAACATACGGATTTGAAGATTTAAGCATTAGATGGGCCGATTTGGTTGCATCTACTTGTATTTGGGTCTCGGCTTCTTCCTTGTCATTCTCCTTTTCTAGCTCTATGCCGTTATCTACCACTTTTCCACTTCTCAGCACATGAATAGCCGAGGCTTGCTCTGTTTGGCTCAGAAACCTATTTTTCTCCTTCTCTAAGGATGCCACATCAGCTAACAATTGACCCATCATCATCTCTTATTTCTTTAGGCCAGCCATGTTCTCCTTAGTGCTCTTCGCGAGGTCACTCATTTGCGAAGTCAATTTAGCTAGTCCTTCTCTGTTTCGAATAGTCTCCTTCACTTGATTCTGCTACCATAATAATAATTGATCATGTGATTGCACCGGCGCAGGCGCTTGTACTTGATTTTGAAAATTGCTTGGCATAGGTGGTTCCAAATATTTCGGATCGGTTTGTGGAGGCTCGGGAACGTAGTTGGGACTACTAGGGCCATATTTGAAGTTTAGATGATTGCGAAGCCCTGGATGATAAGTATTTCCCGCTGGAGGTTGAGGTTTGAAATATTGAATAGCTTTGACCTCCGTTTCTTCCACTTCATCAAACACAGTTGTGCACGCGCTCGCTAAATGTCCTTGTAATCCACATCGTGCACATAACTCAACAGTCTTCTTCGATAATTCCATATTCGTCATCTTTGCTTTTAGGGCTGCCAACTCCTTGGCCATCTCGTCGAACTTTTTGTCTCTCTCGTTTGGCGTCTCAAAAACTTCTTTGGCCATAATCTTTCGTGGTTGAGAGTTAGTTTTTCTTGGTTTATCGCTCAACGTCTCGAATAATGCATTGGCATCGCTTGCCGTCAAGTCTCCAAAGTTGCCTCTAGATGCAGCCTCGAGGTGATCCTTGTGTGCCTGCAATAAACCATCATAGAAAAATTGATTGACCATCCCGGGAGTGTAATTGTGATGTGGGCACGCTTGCAAAAGAGTCTTGTAGCACTCCCATGTCTCATGTAAAAGTTCTCCATCCAATTGCACAAAAGTCGCAATTTGTCTCCTTTGGTGGCCAGTCATTTGCGCTGAATAATATTAATTTAAGAATTTATTGCTGACCACATCCCATTCAGTTAGTGATCTTGGTTCTAAAGAGAGAAACCAAGATTTTACCCTATCCGTCATACAATTTGGAAAACACACCATTTGAAGATCTTCATGATGAAGTCCCAGAGATGGGATTCTACTTACTTCTGCATAAAATTCTTTAAGAAAAGCTAACGAATCTTCATTGGAGAAACCATGAAATGTCGGAAGGTTATTGACTATATGAGGTTTACGCTCAAAGTCTCTTGCAGTCCTTCCCAACACAATAGTTGAACTATAGGTTCCAACTTGAGGACTCGAAAACTCTAGCTGTCGGGGCTCTCGCATGCCCCTTGGTTCTCTAACTATATTATTCGCTGTTTTGTATTCATTATCGTACGCATTTCTAGCATAGGAATCTTTGGGAACATATCTCCCCTCAAAATTTCCTTGGTTGTATCCTTGGTTCAAATTGCCCAACAACGCATGGAGTTGTATCTCTCTTTCTTGATCGTCAACATGATCGTTATGTTGAAGAAAATCATCGTTCCTTAATGCCACGTTCTCGATGGTGTGTTGACGATTGACATCATCGTTTCTCTTTTAATTTTTTCTTATATTCGCCATGTTGGGTTGATGATGGACTACGTTGTTAAGTTAAGCGATTTAGTTCTTCGATCTGCTGTTGATTAACTCCTTCATTTCTCCCACGTATCGTCTCATGTTCTCCACGTTTTGCTTATAATTAGCCCAATAAGCTCGGGGTTGTGGTTGTCCTTCCATAATGATTGTTTCACTACCATACCCATTTCGAATGTGACGTGGAGGTGATCTTGGTGGGGAATTAACGTTTCGAATTGATTTTGCTCCTAACATTGTTTTGGGAACTTGGTTTTGATCAAAGGTAGTAGCAATGGATGAATTAAATGGATTTATGGGGATAGGCCTTGATCGTGCTTGTTTTGGACGGTGAATATTGTCGAGTAATGGCGCAAGTTCAGGTATAAGAGATCGCCTCCCCTGCATGCACTAAACAACAACTCAACGCACCAATGGCAAAAATCCAAGCCAATTTTAAAATAAAAAGAAAATAATAACTCAAAAAGAAAATAAAATGAAAAACATCCTTAATTCCTACTCATTGTTCCCCGGAAACGGCGCCAAAATTTTGATCCAAGCTTTTTTGCACCCCAAATATATATTTTTAAATTAAAACGTTCAAGCTTGCTCGCAAGATTACGAGGAACTTGTAGGGTGGTAAGTTGACTCAAGTCGATTCTCTCGAGGACAAATGTTCGATCTCTTAGATGTTTTTCTCAATAATAATTAAACACAAAGACTTTTACAAATTGGGGTTTTGTTTGTTTGTGATCAACAACTACTAAATTGAAAAGCATGAACTTAAATAAACCTAAGTAACTTAGCTAATTTTACCAACTAGAGTATGAAAGCATAAATTAAACTAATTCTAATTACTTAATCTAGATTTCATCTAGGTTCATTCAATTATCGTAAACAAATTCAAATAGCATAACCAACAATAATGGATCTATAAAGAATAAGTAAAATTTAATAACCTAAAGCAATTACTATCATGAATCTTAAAAATGGCATTAAATAACATGAACCTAACTTCATAATAACTTGGATTCAACTATCCAATATCCAAGCATGAAATAAACACTATTTAAAAACTGAAAGATTAAGAACTAAATTATACAAAATATCCCAAGTATCAAGCATAAAATAAATTAAGAACAATTTATCTAACCCTAGAATTAACTAATAAATTAACTAAGAAAACAATTAAGAGTTTAAAAAAATTATTGACACTAGTAAAGCGATAAAAATCTCCAGCTACTCTGAAGAAAAATAGTAGATCTTGGTCGAAGAACGGCCGCGCGCTATCGACCGTCTTCGGAACTCGCAAGCGTCGAATCCTTGATCTTGATCTATAATCTAAGCTAAAGGGTGTTGAAAACATGTTTCTAAGCCCTAGGAATACTTTATAGTAAGTTTATAATGACCTAAGTACGCTGCAAACTCGGATTTATGGCTTGGTATTTATGGAATTCCGATTTCTTGGAGGACAAGTCACATAGGTCGGTTACTGGGCCCGATAAGGGTAGCACTTAACGGTAAGGAGCTACCGTTAAATCTATCGTTAATGTCTCTGTTTCCTTCTTACGGTGATGTTAACGGTAGGGTGTATAATTGTTAAACCTACAGCCAAGCTCTCAGTCATCCTTTAGCAATTAGTTAGCGGTGTGGTTAACTGTGTGGCTACCGCCAAGTATAACGATGCTCTCTAATGGTACAGTTATCGTTAGGCTAACCGTTAGTCTTCAAAAACTTGCTACTTCTTCGCCGGAACGCTCGATTCTTGTCTCTTAATCATCGATCTTCATCTTGTACGTGCTGAGCTCCTCCGGTTACTTAGCTGTATGGCGAAAAATAGAGATAATTCACCTATTTGCATCAATCTAGATCAAAACACGGTAAAATAAGCTGAAAACAAATTTATACGAAATTAAGCTTAAACTATCCAACTTATACCAAAAACAAATAGAAAAACGAAGTAAAATACTAAAAAAAATAAGGACAAATATGCGCTAATCAGACATCGAGGTGGATATGATTTTCTTTAACAAATGGACACTTAAATGGGAATGTTTTTATACGTGGCCATGCAAGTGTCAATTCCAGTATGGGTACGACATCTGCACAAAAGTATATGTGCTTCATATGGTCACATATAATAAGAATTTTTATTTTTGTCGAGTTTCAAAATTTTATAATAATTTAATTTATATTCTTATTACTTTCATTTCTAGACATAAATATTAATTATGACTCATTATATTTGTAAATAGATTTATCTTGTTAACTACGTTATTTAGTAAGGGTAAGAATCCTTTTGTTATAAGAAAGTGAAGATACACAATTGTGTATAAAAGCCAAGTCTTGAGTATTCATTTTACACTTTTTGAACAAGAGAAATAATATACGTGTGAGAAAGTAAAGGTTGTGTGCTATTCTTCAAGATCTTATTATGGATTCTTGAAGGATTTACGGATGATCTCAAGCTGATTCCAAATTATCTACTCATAGAGGAGTTTTCATATATTATTGAATGTTATACTTTTAATTTCTAAAGTGTACAAACTATAAAAAAAATCTAGTAATGTTTTTTTTGGCATAGAGCCTTGTTCTATGAGTTTTTAACTCATAAAAAAAAAATATTATTTTGGTGTTCTTTATATTTTTACTGCGTATAGTACCAAATTTTAGTAATAGTGTTACATACACCATGACCAACATTTAGTCTATAATTAATTTTACTACGTATTTGTGGCCTACAAAACTTTCAGCTGGTATCAACAGCGATCACTTTGACGTTACTAAGTTCTGATCCTTTTCACTCTATATTGTAGGTGATTTATGAATACTTTGTAGAACCCTTCCTACCGAACCTTGATGAATCCAACTGGTACAACCTGATTTGGTGGCAATACATGAAACAACAAGAGTAGACCTGGTTGGGATGATCTGGACTGATGCCGCATAAAAGGAGAAGAATGGGCCTAGCCTGATAGAAATTGCCATGACCTGACCTGAATTTCTGTATAAGGCTTTGAGAAGATCAGGTCAGGAATCTGAGGAGACAATTGGCTGACCTCATGCGAGGAAACGTCTTGACGAGGTCTCCTTGAAGGGAAATAACCTGGTCAGGTCGTTCCGAGTAAAGACCCAAGATTCACGGGTTTCAATTTTTGATATCTTGGAAAGGCCCAACATAATGAGGGTTACAAGTATCTAAGACTCAAGGATGGAAAAGGTATGAAATATGAACATTCTAACTTGAAATATTCCGATATTAAAAACCGCTTAACTGACTTAAGCATCAGAGAGGTTTCCACTGGAAATCCCCAGGTGGTCCTTTCTAACATGTTTTTGATGAAGCAGGTTAGGATATTCAAGGAAGAAGCAGGTGTTCTTGGTTCCATTATTTTCAGGGTGAAACAATTGGCGCCGTCTGTGGTAAAAACGGAATTAAGCTAAGACTTGAGAAAGAAACATGGCATTGGACGGACTCAGGCGAAACCTGGTTGCGGAGCTGGGTGGTGCACCAAGTTCTGCCACACCAACGGGGATACCGAAGGCAGCAGGGCCGTCAGCTTCGACTAGGCCAAAACCACCACATCCTCGTCCAGGAGAGGCTTCACAAGCCGAGGGTGGGCCACTGAATGACTCTTTTATGAGGGCAATTGTCTGACCTCATCGGCGAGGCGGTAGAGGTGGCTGTAGAAAAGAAATTTGCTGAACTTTCATCACCTCCCCCAAAAGTAACCTAGCCACAAGAGATTGAGCCACCCTGGACTGCCCAGCGCATGGCTAGAGCTCCCGTCCAAGAAGAGGATGAGAACTTTTCTGCCTCAGATAGCGACACTTTGAGCAAAACCAACCCAGACCTCACTGAAAAGATGAAGAATCTCCAGAGAGAGGTTAGGGAAGTCAAACAAAAAATGGCGGGCACGGATGCATGCCAAGTACGGAGAGGCACCCCATTCACAGAGTTTGTCATGCGCGATGATCTACTGGCCTCTTACCGATCTATGGACTTTGAGTATGATGGGACAACGGATCCGTGGATTCACTTGAGCTGATTCGAGATCGCAGCTACCTTGCACGAATTTTCTGACGTTCTCATGTGACGGGTCTTCCCCATGACTTTCAAAAAATCATCTCAACTCTTGTTTAGACAACTGCTCCCCACCCCCACCCCCCCACCCCACCCCGATCTATAAGGAATTTTGATGAGTTCAGTTCTGCATTCTTGCACCAGTTCACTAGTTGCAAGAAATATCAAAAAATGCCACTGGAACTGTTTAGTATGAAGCAGAGAGAATGTGAAGGTCTGCACGGATATATCAAGCGATTTACAGAGGCTAAGTTGGAAGTGCTGTCAGCATCCATGGAGCTCTTGGTCAATGCTTTGGCTCAAGGGCTCAGGAAGGGGGAGTTCTTCCAATCACTTGTAGTTAAGCCAACACTGAAATTTGGAGAGCTCCTGGAAAGGGAAGAAAAATATATCCACTTGGAGGAGGCCCTGAAGATAAAAGATGATCGAGGAAAGCGGAGAGAACGACCTGACAAAGACGAAAAGAATTTGGTTAAGAAACCCAGGACTGATCTGGTGGGAGGCCATCCTCGGTTTGGTCGATACACACCCCTGGCTTCACCCCCGGGTGAAATCCTACAGGCTATTGAACGACACCCCAACCTCAAGTGGCCAAGGACATACGCTCAAAATACACGGAAGGAGAGATCTGACCGGTTCTATCGATACCATAATGAATATGGTCATGACACAGATCAGTTCAAGCATTTGAAGGACGAGATAGAGTGGATAGTGTAGGTGAGGCACCTTAAAGAATTAGTGCACGCAAGAAAAGAAGAGTCCAGATCTGACTCTCATAGACAAGATCGACGTCAGGGGAATAGACGGGAGTTCGATAGTGGTCGTGGCAATGAAAAGAGGTACGATCAGTCTCAAGAGAGAAGAGGAGAGATTTCAATGATCATAAGTGTCGAATGGGACGAGCACACACCCAGAACAGCTATGTGCAGGCTGCGAAAGGTCTGTCAAGAAATATGCAAGAGGTGGGACAGTTAGTCCCGAGACCGAACATCTGTTTTGGCTCAGGGGATGAGAATAGTATCTTGGCACCCCCCATGGATGACTTGGTAATAACAACTACCATAGCTAACTACAACGTACGAAGAATCTTTGTGGACATAGGTAGCTCGGCAAATATTTTATTTTATGATTACTTTAAGAAGTTAAACTTGGACTTAAAACTGGAGGAGGTCACTACATCATTAGTGGGCTTTGCTGGGGGGAGCACTACGCCCATTAAGAGCAGTCAATCTCTTGGTCACGTAGGGGGATGAGCCGTTCAGGAAGACAAAGATGGTGCGACTCCTAGTAGTGGACACACCATCCTCATATAATGCTATGCTTGGTCGGCTATCCTTGAGCCAATTCCAAGAGGTGATCTCCGTATACCATATAAAGATGAAGTTCCCAGTTCATAAAGGTGTAGGTGAGGTTTGAGGAGATCAGTATGCGTCTCGTATAGCATACATGGAAAGTATCCAAAGATGAAGAAGTAAGAAGATCTAAAAAACCCAGGATAGAGATGACTACTACGCGTGAGCTGGATCCACGCGAGGAAAGCTTGAAGACGGACGAGATTGTGTCGGGGGATGATAGCCGAGTTGTACGAGTAGGAATGACTTTGAGTCCCGAGGTGTTGATGGAGCTTGTGACCCTCTTATGAGATAGCGCAAATGTCTTTTCTTGGTCTCCCCAGGACTTAGTAGGGATAGACCCGACAATAGTTGATCATCACCTCAACATCAGCTCAACGGTAAAGCCAGTGAAACAAAGGAAGCGCAACTTTGGTCCCGAGAAGGAAGCCATCATTGAAGCAGAAGTAGAAAAGTTGTTGCGATCCAAGCACATTCAAGAAATAAAATTTCCAGAATGGCTCTCTAATGCGGTGCTGGTACCAAAGAATCAAGATGATTGGCAGATGTGCATTAATTTCAGAGACCTCAATCACGCCTATCCTAAGGACCACTACTCGTTACCAAGGATAGACCAATTGGTAGATTCCACCTCGGGTTGTGAACTGCTCAGCATGATGGACGCCTCGCAAGGATATCACCAGATCCGGCTGGCCGAAGAGGATTGGAAATGAGTCGGTTTGATAACCCCGAGAGGAGCTTATTACTACGTGGTCATGTCGTTTAGGCTCAAGAACGCAGGCGCCACATATCAACGACTTGTAGATAAAATGTTCAAAAACCAGCTCGGGCACAATATGGAAGTATATGTGGACGCCATGCTGGTTAAAAGTTTCAAGGCAGACTCACACATTGACAACCTGAAGGAAACTTTCAATACCTTGAGGAAATACAAAATGAAGCTCAACCCCAAGAAAATGCGCATTTGGGGTAAGGGCTTGAAAGTTCCTTGCTTATATGGTCATAGAGAGGGGGAATAGAGGCTAATCGTGAGAAAATTAAAGCTATTATGAACATGCTACTACAAAGAAATGTCAAGGAAATGCAGTACCTGGCAGGGTGGATAGCGGCCTTGAGTAGGTTTGTCTCGCGCTCAGCGAAAAAGAGCTTACCATTTTTCCGAGCCTTGCAAAAGAAGGATCAATTTCAATGGGATGATGAATGCCATGAGGCATTTTAGAAACTGAAAGAACATCTGGTCAGCATGTCGTTGCTTAACAAGCCAGTCCAGGGAGAGCCTTTGATCCCATACTTATCTTTTGGGAAGCAAGCTGTGAGTACGGTTTTAATTAGAGAAAAAAATAAGGTGCAAAAGCCAGTATATTATTGGAGCGGGAAGTTACATGATGCCGAGCTCCGGTATGTGGAGATAGAACGAGCCATGCTAGCTCTGGTCAGGACGGCTCGCAAGCCCTGACCCTATTTTATTTTACGTGAGATATTGGTCAGAACTAACCTGCCTCTAAAAGCAATCATCAGTAAACCAGAGGTCTCAGGGCGCTTGATGAAATGGATAATTGAGCTCAGCGAGTTTGACATCAATTTTTAAGGGCGAACAGTGATTAAGGCCCAAGCACTGGTTGATTTCATGCAGGAGATGACCAGCTCTCCCGAGGAAGAGAAGGGATGGGAGATATATACAGACAGATCGGTAGGAAGCCTGGGTTGTGGCACGGGAATAGTTGTGACGAATCCAGAGTGTGTGAACACAGAATACGCGGTACGGATGAACTATCCCCTGTCCAACAATGGAGCAGAGTATGAAGCCCTTCTAAGAAGGATACAAATAGCCATAGAGCTTGGTTCAGAGCGCGTATGTGCCCGAGTAGATTCCCAATTAGCTTATAAACAAATCAAAGGCGAGTTTGACTAAAGGCACGAGCACATGCGGAAGTACTTAGCCCAGTTTCATGAACTAGCAAAGGCCATGAAAGCTTTAAATGTACTTCAAATTCATAGGGAGGAGAATGGCAGAGCTGATTACTTGGCTAAAGTGGCCAGTTCAGCAACAGATTGTCAGTAAAGAACAATTACATTGCTTATGAAACACATGGAATTTGTGGAAGGAGAGATAAATATGCTAGAGGAAGAAAATGATTGACGCTCCTCGATTAAAGTATATTTGGAAAAAGGAGAGATGCCTGATGATAAGAAGAAGGCGGCGAATATGATAATCAGGTCATCTCGTTATTGTTTGATAAAAGGAGAACTGTTCAGAAGAGGGTTCGGGCAACCTCTTTTGTGGTGCTTATGCTCAAAAGAGGGCACCCGTGTTATCAAGGAAATTCACGAGGGTGTTTCGGCAACCACAAGGGTGCTAGGACCCTATCAAGTAAAATCATGAGAGATGGCTATTTTTGGCCTAAGTTAAGAAAAGATGCAGAAGTCTTTGTGAGAAAATGTGACAAGTTCCAAAAGAACTCCCCCCTAGTGCATCGGCCCGCAAAAGAGCACATGACAATGAGCTCTCCTTGCCCCTTTGCAAAGTGGGGGATAGATCTGGTAGGACCTTTCCCCACAGCCCCAGCCCAGAAGAAGTTCTTGATCGTGGCCGTAGATTATTTTAGTAAATGGGTGGAAGCTGAAGCCATATCAAAGATTACGAAGGAGGCAGTAATGGGTTTCTTATGGAAGAATGTGTTTTGCCGGTTTGGCGTCCCAAGAGTCTTGGTGTTAGATAATGGCATACAGTTCATGGGAGATCGGATTCGTGCCTAGTGTACTAAGATGAAGATGGAACAACATTTCACATCTGTCTACCACCCTCAGGCGAAAGAGCAATAAAAGTTGACCTGAAAGTTTAAAACTTTTCAAAAAACAACAAGAAACGAAGAGTAGATCTAGGATTCAACTTAAAATTGTGCATGAAAAATGAAATGCAAAATAAAGCATATGAAATACTCAAAATAAAGACGATCAAGGACTCGATCCATGATCATGGTGTGTCACTTACCTAGATTCCATAGCCAATTCACAAGATCTACCAATTAAGCTAAGTGCTAAGGCAAAAATCATAAAATGAAGAACATGCATGAAATTGAAGAACAAGCATGAAATTAAAGAAAGCTTACTTGAATTTAAAAGAGAATCTAAAAGCTTGAATGAAATTAAAAATCAAATAAAATCCAAGGGAGTACTTAAATTCTTCTTAGGCTTACAAACCCAAGGCAAAGCTAGAAATTAAATCTAAGATTTAAAGCTTGGAAAGTAAATCTAAGAACTAGAGAGAAAACTAATCCAAAACCCAAGCTTGGGTTGGGAGAATGGGGGATTTTATGGATGATTGTTGGTGAAAGATGTGGGGGTTTATATAGTTGTTTGTAGGGGCAAAAATGTCAAAAAGCCCAAACCTTTCGCGGAGTGGTCGATCGACTGCAGGCGCAGTGTCGATCGACTGCAAGGCTGTCGATCGACTGCCCTGCTGATTCGAAGTCCTCTACTGTCAAGCAGTTGATTTGGAGCTTTCAGTTAATCCTTGGTCAGTCGATCCACTCCCAATCGATCGAGCAGTCGATTGGTAGCTTTTAAGTCGATCCGGGCTGCTTTCGGCTTAGTTTTCTCATTTCGGCATGGATTTTGGGCCTCAATGCCTTGACTCGAACCTAGGCGTATGCCGGCACATCTTGAAGCAAGTTTAATTCCTTGAGCCACCTACAACATAAGAATTTTGAGCTCAAAAACCCAAGAATCGCACAAACATCACCAACATTGGATATGTAAAGCTCAAAACCTTAAAACAAGAAAATAACCTAAAACCCTAATGAAACACGACTCAAAACTACTAAAAACAACACTAAACTCTAACCAAAAATACGAGAAAAATACCACAAATACATGCAAAACAACTACCCCACACTTATCTGTTTGTTTGTCCTCGAACAACGAAAAGAATCAAGAATGTACATGCAATGAACATTATGTAAAAAGAAAAACCCTTGTGCTTATACTTATTAATATGATGAATGTATCAACATAAACTCGTTATCGTCAAGCATTGCTCGTATTACCCCTTCTCAAATGAAATCCAAATTGATGACTTCCTCACAAATAGAATTTTTGACGGTTTTCGCTCGTTTCACTCAAGTGTTTCATTATATAGGACGTGTATACGCTCAAATCGGACAATGAATGCACCTCGTCAAGATTTCACAAAATGGAAACTCAAAATTGCCCATTGTACATGACCAAAAAATAATCGAAAGAGGTCTTTATTTTGGGTTGTAATGTTGGCTCTTTGGTAAGGTATGAAATATTTGGATATAGTGGCTAACACACGATCAAATGTGATCAAAAACACACACAATCCTAATTTCTAGAACCCGAACGTTATGATCGCTTCACCCTTCCCAAATTATAAAACTTCCATTTGAAACCCTTTTATTCGTACACACTCTTTCCCGACTTTTTTTTCACAACACGTAGAAGCTTTTTGCATTCGCTTCTTTTTACTAAACCTAGCCCTTTTTGAATATTAGGCTTTTCGCTTGAACGCACGCTTTATCATGTTTGTAATTTGTGTTGGAGATATTCTTTTTTTTTGTATAAGCAACTCAAAACCCATAACCCAAGATTAATTTCCCTCACATTTCTAGTCAACTAACAATATACACTCTCACCTAACAATTTATGAAGATATAAGAGCTAAAATCGAGCTCGGCTAAAAAGAAACGGGGTATAGGCTCAAGGGGACTTATTTGGGATTTTTAAATAGCTTATATATTTGAATATGGCCGGAATAAGAATGATGTATGTGCCTCGAGGTCATTTCCAAATTCAATCATGTACGAGCAAAATCAAGCAACCTCAATGCAATTTTCATAAAAATGCAAGCAAACCGATAATTCACACAATGCTACTCACTAGTTTGCACTGGGTTTTGGAAACAAAATCAAAAGAGCTTTTAGAGCTTTGCAATCATTTCACGAGTAGATGTTTATTATATTTATATAGGCGGGTTTTGGACGAAGCACAAAAACTCAACTCCTTATACAAGAGGCTATAAACATGCAAAAACCTGACAAGTAGACTATTCAAACCTCCAAGTAAGTGGTAATTGCTTAACAATGTAATGACGACACAAAAAACACAAAAATGACTCAACCATATAAATGCGCAATTAGTAAGCATCATTTCGCCAAGAATGTATCTCTTCATGCTTTTAAAACCCAGACCCTAACCACCTACCCACCCCACACGTAAACCATGCAATGCTCTCATTTCATCTTAATGAAAAACAAGTAAAAGGAGGGTGAGATAGAAGTTTCGTAAACCGAGCAAGTTTGGGTCAAGCTCGGTGGACTCCACTTAATCATCCAAATAATCCAAGCAAAAACTGAGCATGGCTTGTTTCTCCTGGCTCCATGAACGCTACTATATCATCAAATCGGCAAAGGTTGGAGTCGCAAAGCAAAACACTAAAAAGGAAAATCACACAAAGTCAAAAATACAAGAGGATATTCACATGAATCAAAACCAAACAAAACAGAACAAGGGCTAACAAGAACAAAAGACAACAACATTTTTTTTTTCTTGAATGTTTTTGGATTTTTATATAATAAGAAAGAAATAAAGAAAATAAAAGGAATAAATGAAAAGAACTTGGGTTGCCTCCCAAGAAGCACTTGTTTTATGTCATTAGCTTGACGAACTCCCTTTTTGGTCATGGAGGAAAAAAGAACGGGAGGATCCACCGAAGCAATATACTCCTTTTCGAGAGGGTCCGTTCTTCGGAGCGTTCTTGGGGCATCGCATAACCCAAGTGAAGGTCATCGAGAAGAAAACGTTCTAATGGTCACCTTGGCTCATTCTTAGGAAGTAATGGTGGTTTTGAAATTGCCCGACCACTCATCTAGAAACCAATAAGAATAATGGCCGACTAGTGTTCCAAACGGGCAAGTAGGAGTGCAATGGGTAGATCCTCAGGTGGAATTATTATTTTGAAGTGACCCGATGACTCATCCAAAAATCAAAAGGAGTAATGGCCGGATAACTTTTCCATCATGTGGTCAATAAACGGGGGAGGGAAACTATCTTTCTTGGTGGCCGCATGAAACCTCTTAAACTTGATCAACATCCTCTATCCCGTTTTAGCCCGCGTGGCTAATAACCCTTCTTTCTTGTCCTCGATCAATTTCTTGTCTTCCACTATCTTCTTAAAAATCGGATTTAAATGCCTTTGGGATTCTCGAGGTGGTTTGGCATCATCTTCCAATACGAGTTTATGCAAGTAAGTCCAAAAGCTAATTCTCTTAACAACTCCGGGTGTCCAACCAATCGCACCCTTATGAACATTAATCGCTTCAATCAACCACTCCTCTTCCTCTCTGTTTGAATTTTCAAAAATGGAAACCGGCTTGCTCTCCTCTTCCTCCAAATAGATACGCTTGAGGGGACATGGAGGAGGCTTAAGCTCGAGCTTGTGCCTCCTCTTGACCTCATTGGGGGTTACTTCGAATAATTCTATGATCCCCTCACGATAGTCGTCAAGCTTCTCTCTCCCAACATCCACCATCTCCGCCTCAAGATAATTTTCAAGTTTCTCACTCTTATCATCAACAATCCCCACCTTCCCCTCTAAAAATCCGTCGTTGGCCTCAACGATACATAAAAAATCTTTTGCACATAAATCTTGTGTACATTGAATCACAATGGACTCGTCGTTACGAACAAGGGGCACATCATCCTCACCACAACTTTAACACAAGCCCCCGAGTCAAACTCATCCTCAATGCTCATTTCCTCCATATATACTTGTTCGACTAAATCTCGGATCACATCCATATGTAACCACTCTTCAAAAGAAATTTTTGAAGGAGAAGACATAGGGTATTTAGAGGTTGGTGCCTTGTACGGGTTCGAAGACTTATGGAGGCCATCGAGAAGTTCCTTTGCCAATGTGGGGCCCGTGGGGGTGGAATCGACAGGAGTAAGAACACTTAAAATAGAAACCACTTCCTCTTCCGACGGTGAGACAACCGTATTATCAACCACCCCACACTTATCAAGGATCACGACCGAAAGAGTATCTGAAGGTAGACTTGGCAATTGTCGCATAATGACCAAGAGATTCAGATCGGGAGATGGGGTAGGAGCAATCATCGGGCTAGTCGGACGAAATGGACCCACATGAGAAGTAACAACTGCACTTGTATAGTCATAACTAAACTCTTGTTGCATGCGGTTTCTAGGAGGAGAAAGAGGATTATGATGGTATAGCACAACCGGGTCCTGCTTGATATCCATGACCCCCATACACTTCCTCCGAATGAGGCATATGAATGTTGAATGAGGGATATGAAGAACAAGATGTGGTATCGTGACCAAACATTCCACGCGATGTACACGGAGGAGCCGGGCTCGGGCTAGAAAACTTAGCAATTTGATCCTCCAAAGCCACTATTTTCTTTATCGACTCAAGCTCCGTAGAGGATAAAGCCAAGATCATTACATTAGTATTAGAATATGTTGGTTGAGAATATTTTGGCTCGGGAGGAGTAAACACCCCCAAAAAGGGTTTGTTAACGTCCCTCATAGTGCGGATGGGGGGGGGGGGGGGGGGCACTTGCGACAATGGAGCTCACACCTCTAAACAACTCATACGGATCGGGATTTGGAGGACTATTGTTGGTACCAAGCGAGGCATTATAGAAAATATAAGCATGAGGACCTTTATACGGGCCGGGATTCAGATATTGGCCACCCACATTCCCATTTGGACTCCCAAAGCAACCATTATACATGTTCGGACAATGCTTGGGAACACCATAACAGCCATACAAGCCGGGATTTGGATATTGATAACCAACGTTCCCATTCAGACTAACCAATCCTCCATTAGACATGTTCGTGCATTTATTGGGAGCATTATAACCACCATATGTACCGGATGTCGGATTTTGCATATTTGAAAAGTGATTGGGGGCACCGTATCCTCCGTACGGATTGGAATTTGGATTTTAGTCACTAACGATACCATTTGGATTAAAAAAGCCTCTATTATACATATTTGGAATTTGATGATTGGGGGCCCGCGTGAACACCATACAAACCATTCGTACCTATAAAGTCGCTCGACCCAACATGGTTTGCACCATGCCCTACCATGTTGGGTTGACCATAGCCGATTCCCCCATTGGTAAGTTGGTTTGCACCATGCCCTCCCACGTTGCCAAATCCATTATATCTCATCCCTTCCTAATACGGTTTGCACCATGCCCTCCCAAGTTGGGAATGTAATCACTAATGACATGAGTACCTTGCATACTTAACAAAAACGTCAAATACAAAAGAAAGCTAGAAACACTAAGCAACTACAAGCTAATTGAAAACCTTAACCAAGCCGAGTTGCAATGATGCCATTTTATTTTGTAGTTTTATAGTGGTATAAAAGGTTCATTGGCTCGGTATTATCGGAATTCGATTGTTTGTGTGAATCAATGTGTTGTAAGCTTTTGGAATATAAATGAAACGAGAACTATGAAAATAAATTAACTAGGAAATGAAAAATGCAAGTTCGTCAGATACCTCAAGCGTGTGCTGAAATTGAAAGAGCAAGCAAGAATGAAAATATGCAAGTAAAAGCAATGTTTCACCAAGTACAACTAAAACAACCTAAAGTACAACCATGCATGCATAATCATAAAAATATTAAAAATGAAAATTAGCAAAATTTGAAAGCGCCAATGGAAAGAGCAATAAAAGTTGACCTGAAAGTTTAAAACTTTTTGAAAAACAACAAGAAACAAAGAGTAGATCTAGGATTCAACTTAAAACTGTGCATGAAAATGAAATGCAAAATAAAGCATATGAAATACTCAAAATAAAGACGATCAAGGACTCAATCCATGATCTTGGTGTGTCACTCACCTAGATTCCATATCCACTTCACAAGATCTAACAATTAAGCTAAGAGCCAAGGCAAAAAGCATAAAATGAAGAACATGCATGAAATTGAAGAACATGCATGAAATTAAAAGAAAGCTTACTTAAATTGAAAAGAGAATCCAAAAGCTTGACTGAAACTACAAAGCAAAATAAGATCCAAGGGAGTACTTGAATTCTTCTTAGGCTTACAACCCAAGGCAAACTTTGAAATTTAATCTAAGATTTAAAGCTTGGAAATTAAATCTAAAAACCTAAGAGAGAGAAAGTAAATCTAAAAACTAGAGAGAAAACTAATACCAAACCCAAGCTTGTGTTGGGAGAATGGGGTATTTGATGGATGCTTGTTGGTGAAAGATGTCGGGGTTTATATAGTTGTTTATAGGGGCAAAAATGTTAAAACGCCCAAAACCTCCACGGAGCGGTCGATCGACTGTAGGCTCAGTCGATCGATGGCTGTCGATAGACAGTAAGGTAGTCGATCGACTGCCCTGCTGACTCGAAGTCTGCTACTTTAGAACAGTCGATTTTGGAGCTTTTAGTCGATCCGTGGTCAGTCGATCGACTCCCAGTCGATCGGGCAATTGATTGGTAGCTTTTCAGTCGATCCGGGCTGCTTTCGGCTCAGTTTTCTCATCTCGGCACGGATTTTGGGCCTCAATGCCTCGACTCGAACCTAGGCATATGCCGTCACGTCTTGGAGCAAATCCAATTCCTTGATCCACCTACAACATAAGAATTTTGAGCTAAAAAATCCAAGAATCGTACAAACATCACCAACATCAGATAAATAAAGCTCAAAACCTTAAAACAAGAAAACAACCTAAAACCTTAATGAAACACGACTCAAAACTACTAAAAACAACACTAAGCTCTAATCAAAAACACGAGAAAAACACCACAATTACATGCAAAACACCCACCATCATCATTTATGCCTAGATATGTTTCTTTAGACATCCGCTTTGAACATTCTCCACAGACACCCATGATGTCTAGTGTTGGCATCTCTAAGCCGAAACCAGAACTTGTACCAGACAGTTTTAAAGTCTTTGCAGATTCCCCTTATTCTGGTGCCTTAGATCTGTTCCCCGTGCCGGTCTCTGAAGACCCTTTTATTGAAACTTTCCTGAGCGATAGAGGTAATGAAATTGATGTTGAAAATCCACCTAATTTTTGGTTTACTAACAAGGTTTATGGCACTGCAAAGAATCACATGCTCAAGCGGTATTGCCGATAACTTGGGTTTGACCCTAGTTTTCTTGATGATGTTGTGCCAAAGAGAAAGTATGTGAAAGAGGAAAATAACTCTCAAAGGTTTGAATATTTTGAAAAGGATTTGGTGGTTGAATATGATAGTGATGGTTTAAATTATAATCCTCCTAGAGAAACTAAAATTCTAACTAAGCCGTTCCTTTATGACTTGGAGAATGAAGATATTTCAAAGTTTAAAGTGAAACAGCATGTACTTAAACCTCAGAATATGGTACAACCAGATTATACTCAAGTTGTTACTGCAGGTGAAGAGGAGTTATCTAATGATGAGGCACCTTTGGCCTCTTTCTTGCTGAAACGTAAAAAGACTCCTCCTTGTCGTGTTGGTTCACCAAGACCTATAGAACCTATTCCCAGAACGTAGCATGTATCCAGTCCACCATCTACTTCAAGTCGACCGACTGCTTCTACCACGTCATACAAGATAACAAGGTCCGATAATTTTGATGATGAGGATTTTATTCAAAATCCAATTGTAGATGCTAAAGAGGATGATGAGCCAATGGATGAGGATGGTGATGATGTTAAGGAGGATGCTGGTTATGGTGTTGCTCTTGGATATGACACCGACTTCAATATTGAGATAATTTATGCCATGTCTTTTTGATTTTAGTCTCATTCTTGTGAGGATAGTTTTGCTGTCTTTCGGCACCATACCCTTATATACGAATGAAGGGTAGATCATGTGGTGTTTGAGACAAAGAATTTGAATAAATTATTTAGGAAAAGAGTTTGACTTCTACTATACCATATTTGCATGATGTCATGCTTGAATTCTATGCCAATTTGCTTCATTTTGTGCCCAATAGACCCTATGAGAATTACAGGAAGGTCTGTATGCCTGGTAAGATTCATGATTTTATTCCTTCAACTATTAATTAGATGTTTGGGATAGATGATTTCGATGAAGGTGTTTCACTTGATGATATGGATGAGGTGTCTAAGTCCATGACTGGTAATAGAGTGACCCTTTGGCTTAAAAGGTTCCCTAGGCTCAAGTCTTGTTCAAGATTGGCACATGAATGTGATTTAGATTTGGGCAATAATATCTTTGATTTGGTTACGAAGTTGGAGTCCTCTACTACCTACAAATTAGGTTTGCTATTTCCTTATCTTATTTATTATCTATTGGACAAGCACGGCCTAACCCCTTTGGATGGAAAATATTTTAGTGTCGAGCCTGAGTTCTTTGTCATTAGTCATCAACATTTTCTTGGTATTAAACAGGGTATTTAACTTGTCCCATGTGTTTTCTGATGACGAACTTAAGAAGAGCATGCTAGTGATTCTTCTTCTCCTGAAGTTGGCCCTAGTGTTGTTGGGAATGTTGTTAACATTCATTCATTTATGTCATCTATTCCTGATGTGCCTTCAATTGTTGTTTCCTGTTCAGACTTGCAGGGTCATCTTACCCTAAACTATCATCAAATTGTAAGTGTTCAGGCACATCTCACAGGTCTCCTTTCCTTGCGTGGTTTTTATAATATCACTCTCCTTTCACATTCTGGTAAAAATTGGATGTGATTGCTGGTGGTGGTTATGTTGGAAAGGCAGATGTTAGCTCAGGAGTTTGAGATGTTGGCGATGCTAATCCTGGTGATGATGATGCTAATGCTACTGCTTGCAAGGAACAATGGCTGATGGTTGATAACAGAGAGATTGTTTTGACTCTTAAACGTTCTGCTAGGAGGCCTAGAGGTGCTAGTTCAAGTCATAGAAATAGTGGTAGACTTGTTGGGAAGTTTATCCCTCCTTGGATGTTAATTATTATGTTTTTTTCATTATTGGTTTTGATGTTGGTGTTGCCTATCATTCTTCCACCACTCTTACTAACATCTATAAGAAGGATTCTTACTCAAAGAGAGTTCGTTCACAAACACAGGAGGAGTTGTTTGGTTGTTTTTGTTTAGAAAATCAAAGGGGAGAAATTGATAGATATTTTTTTTCCGATCGATTTTTCCAAATTTTAAATTTGTTTAGTTTATCTTTTTATTATTTGTCTTTATAAACTTAATTTTTAATTATGACTCATCATTTTTTTAAACATTCATTATGAAGTATACCCGGGTATACGCTATACAATATACTCAAAAACAAACATTTAATACAACGAAGATGTTCATTTCTATGAATGAGAGTACCTATTGTTATGTGATCATCTATATTATAAATAATTGTACATTTAACACAATAATATTAATATTTATCATATTGGAGATGATTGAGATATATATATGTTTCGACCCAAAATATGACCGACGTCCAGAACAACACCTGGAACCTGGAACACCTTCTTGACCTGCGCAGAAACACTTTAGAAAGGACCACCGGTGGTTTTCTGGTGGAAACCTCTCCGATGCTTAAGTCAGTAAAGCGTATGAGGTTTCTCTTAGCAAGCAAAGAAGGAATACACAAAGAATCACATACCCGTCTCATCCTTGAGGCTGAGATATTTATAGTTTCTCCTAGTGGGGACCCCAGCCGGGATCCCAGGGGCACAACCCGCGAATCAGGGGCCGTTTGCGCAACTAATTCTGACAAGTGGTCCCACTTTTCTCCTTACCGGGAACCCGGAAGACAGGCCTTTCCTGTTCCAGGTCTTCCTTCATCTTTTCCTCTTCACCACCTCAGTATCAATATCAAACCTGACTTTGACCAGGTCTTTTACAGATCTTTCTTTTCCTTTCTATCTTATTTCAGCTCTGTCTATAGGAGTCAGGAGTAAGTATTGAGACACTTTCCCTGAGAATAGACTCTCCCAAGGGCCCCATACAAACCTCTCTCTACACCGAGCTGATCCCGTTATACCTATTTCTTAATTATTCTCATTCAGGGCAGATCTACCTCAAATTAGGTGTGCCCTATTTCAGGCCGGATAAGCTCCTCCCCCCCACAAGCATGGGCTAAAACTGCCAAATTCCAAAGGCCTTCGCAATAAATGAGGCCCCACGTGTTTATGACTTCTCGTACTTGCGGGAATCCTTAGAAATCCGCCTGACACCCAGGCCTAAATATTGGCATTAGTGGTGTCCGTTCATATCCCTAAGCGATTACAATTTCCACACGCCTTCCAAGTTCTGACACGTCAGCCCTAGGTAGGGTGGTTGACGCTCCAGCTCACCCATCAGGACACTGTTTCACCTGACCGCATTAAATGCGAGGATCCCATCAAATCCCGCCTTTATCGATTTCCGTATATTTTTTCAATTTATCTACTCTCGCAGTTTTCTCTTTCCCTCTCACTTCCTGCATTTCATATTTTCGGAAATCCTCTGCACTTCCTTCTTCCTGATACTCAAGCGATCTTTAAACATTCCGGCTAAATCTCTCCGGCCAATCTTCTAAATCAGGTACTTCTTCAACTTTTAAATCCTTTTACTTTTCTTATAATGGCGTCGTCTTCTAGTACTCCCCCTGGTGTCATTCCCCCATCGTCCTCCACCCTGGAGGCTATGGTGGTTTCTTCTTCCCCGTCTTCGAATTCCCGGGCAACGACAATAGTTTCTTCTTTGTCCCCGTCCAGTTTTCCGGCAACAGAGTCCACTTCCTTATCTCCCTCTTCTTTGGTGGCTTTAGAGGCGGCTGTAACCCTTTCCTCTTCCTCCGATGGCCTGGAGTATCCTCCGGCCACCGCAGACCACCCCAAGGTCACCTCTATTCTTAGTGAACGGACGATGGAGGAAATTCGTTGTAAGTAAAATATCTCCGGTCCTTACGATCCCTACTGCCCTCCGGTAGGTATCTTGGCCTGCCAAGCGCTGGCGGGTTGGTTGACTTTCTATGTTGACCAATTCTAGGTAGGCCTGCGTCTCCCAATGCATCATTTAATGCTAGAAATAGATAAGGTATATCAAATACCTGTTTTTCAGTTCACCCCTAATTCCTTTCGTATCATAGTTTGTTATAGTTTGGCCATGCGCTATGCCGGCCTCGACCCTTCCGCTAACACTTTCTTCCAGATCTTCCAAGCGAAGAGCTCTTTCCCGGGATGTTTTTACTTAACTGCCAGACCCGGGATTCGATTTCTACGTAAGCTTCCTACCTCCAACAAGGATTGGAGGAAAAAATTCTTTTTCGTCCACTATGATGGGGACTTGGGCTTCGATCCCAAGCCTATTGAAGGGCTGCCCCCTTACCCACCTTTGTCTTCTACACATAGATCCCTTCACCTGAAAAGGATCATCTCCACCTTAAACGAGAATCCTCTTCATGTGACCAACCTCCTCCTTCCCTCGGTTTTAGATTGGTTTAATGATCGATCAGAAATATCCCCTTTGTCCAAGGAGATCGGTATAGTTCCTATTCTCTTAGAATGTTACACGCAATTTTATCCAGTCATTAACCTCTCACTTTTTTCTTTCAGACAAGATGATGCGACAAATTCTGGAAGAGGCCAAGAAAAAGGCAGCAAAGCCTGCGGCAGCAACCGAGCAGGGGGCTGGCCCTTCATCTAGCCATGACCAAGACACCTCCACAGTGGCCGGCTCCAGTCCTGCACAGCTAGCTCCCCGGCCTTCTCTCGCTAGGGGCTCTTCCCCCGACTCTGAGGAAGATCTGCTCCCTCTCTCTAAGAGGCCACGCACGACCTCTAGCGTTCGAGCTCTTCCAGCCCCAACTCTTCCAACTCCCAGTATTTTTCCACCAATCACCCCCAGTGAGCTTTTCCCCATTAACTCCCTGGACATCTGCTCGAGGGAGACTGCTGTCCAATTCATGCTACGAAGCATGCTACCCGCTGATCAGCCAGTCTTGGAGAAAATGATTGACATGGAATTATTGGAGTCCTGGTGCCATGATGAAGTGCGAGTAGGTTTCCTGCCCAGTTATTTTATTATTGTTATTCTTGTTCAATTGCTGACCCCTCTTTCTTTTGTACAACCAGACCTTCTCCAAGAAAACTCTCCTAGCCACTCGCATCTCCATATCATTGATACAATTTGATGTGGTTAAGGAGAATAAAGAGCTCGCTATGAAGACAGAGTGCTGGCCAAGGAGAGGGGGAAGTTGCTGAAGAAGCAAGAGAGACAACTTTAAGAGTTGAAGGGCAAACTCAAGGAAGCTAAAGCCAAAACTCTGGCAGTACAGAAGGCTCAAGCATAAATAGTCGAAATGGCCCACATCGAGGCAAGAGACCAGGCCCTAGCCGAAGCCCGGAGCATGGCAGATGGAGCCATTGCTAAGGCCCGAGAGGAGGGGAAAATCGAACTTCCGGACTCCGAGGAAGGGCTCATATTGGTTCAGCTGGCCAGGGAGGAGACCCAAAAGGCCTTTCTAAGGTCAAAAGAGCTTTACTCTCTACTTCTCCCTGAGTCCCTGAACTACTATCACTTTGGTTTAGATGAGCAAGCCAAGTGGAGAGCAGCCAATTCTGCCAGCCCTGACGCCTCCTTCAACCGAGACCTTCCTTTGGAGACTCCCCCAGAGCCCACATCATTCGTTTACAATAAGGGGCTAGACCGGCTGCACCAAGCTTCTGCCGCGGAGTTTGTCGGGCACGTTCTCTTCCTCTTCCGCTCTCCTCCGCCAGAACCTCAACCAGACCAGCTCCTACCCAGATCGCTCCTGACTCTTCTCCATCCCCGACCTTCGCCTGAGTTACCTAGTGGAGCCTCACCTGGCGCTTTAAATGAGGGGTCCCTAGAACAATTGGCAGCGGAATTAGATGCGGATCTAGAGGCTGCTCCTTAGGCTTCTTGGAAAATGTATTTTCCTTCCAGACCTGTTTGTTTAGCCTGCGTGGCTGGTCTGGCTTTTTATAAGTTCTTGGAAAATGTATTTTCCTTTAAATATGTTACTTTATTTATTTTCCTTTCAATCTTTTCCTTGCAAATGGCTTCTTCTCCCCTTCTTGAAGAAATCGACATAGTAAAACGGAAGAACATCGCCTTGGTCGTCGAAAAGTTCAAGCTTTCCAATCAGTTTGATCTTACTTAAGGAAAAAGTCGGCTACCTCTACCGCCTTCTGGAGAGGAAGAGGCAGAAGAAGCGTTACTACAAGAAAGAATGGACTGAGCTCCGCCAGATCAATCGTCAAATGCAGTAAGAGAAAGCTGACTTGCTTGAGTTGGTGAACCGTCTTACTATCACTTCCGGTGAAGCTCAATCTCTCACCGAGCGGTCTGATAAGTACCGCCACCATCTGCACGAAATGGAGCACGAGCTCTGGCGAGTCCGCCGTGCTCTAGCCTCAGATCGGCGGTCCCCCCAAATGAATCGTATATTTTTCTTGTTTCTTTAAATTTTTGTAATCAAAATTGCCAGCCTTCTTGGAGGGTGTGTGCAATCTGCTCTTGTACCTGTCGAGTTTTTGGTGGAATGAAAGTGTATTTTTGATTTACTGCATTCAACCAAATTGATCTTGAGTTCTTGCCTCTACATATGTACTTTCCGTTTTTTGCAAGAATATCATGGGACGCTAGAGTTTTTCTCGAACTTTTATCTATTTGATCGATATTTCTTGCTCAAACAATACACGGTTGTGTTTATGGGATTAACTTCTTAGATCTCTAAATTTAGCCAAGTCTGATCTTGGGATCTAATCATCCAGGGTTGTTTTTCCTCAAATCTTAGGATGACCAGCAGGTCAGGCCCTAATGCAGGTCATCCTCTGGTACCTGCTCAGGTAAGTTAAAATATTTAATGTCGATTAGATTAGGTAAAATCAAGGGCCTCAGCCCTTAGCCAACCCTGGCTCAAACTGACCATCGGGTCAGGCAAAATTGATGACATCCGTCCTTAGCCAATCCTGGCTTATACTTACCATCAAGTCAGGCAAAATCGAGGACATCCGTCCTTAGCCAATCCTGGCTTAAACTGACCATCAGGTCAGGAAAATTTCAGGACATCCGTCCTTAGCCAATCCTGGCTTAAACTGACCATCAGGTCGGGCGAGATCGAGGACATCCGTCCTTAGCCAATCCTAGCTTAAACTGACCATCAGTTCAGGCGAAATCAAGGACATCCGTCCTTAGCCAATCCTGGCTTATACTGACCATCAGGTCAGGCGAAATCGAGGACATCCGTCCTTAGCCAATCCTGGCTTAAACTAACCATCAGGTCAGGCGAAATCGAGGACATCCGTCCTTAGCCAATCCTAGCTTAAACTGACCATCAGGTCAAGCGAAATCAAGGACATCCGTCCTTAGCCAATCCTGGCTTAATTATGCACACGTGCTTAAATCAGTCAAACCTGCAATTTTATTCAATAGGATAGATAAATAACAAGGAAATACAATCTATGCACAAAATTTTCGTAGATTGATTATGTTCCAGGCACGGGGGATTTCGGTGCCATCCAGATCTTCTAATTTGTATGCTCCTCTCGGTAAGGTCTGCACGATGCGGAGCGGCCCCTGCCATGCGCATCCAGCTTTCCTTTCGTTTTCCCTAAGTCAGCTCTTCTTAACACCAGGTCTCCCACCTGGAAGCATCTTTTACAAACCGTCTTGTTGTAAGCTACTCGAATACGCCCTCGTACATGCTCCATTTTTACCATCGCCCGTTCTCTTTTTTCCTCAACTAAATCTAATGCATCTTGCATCAGCTCTTCGTTCTTCTTTTCGTCATAGCTCTGTACTCCATGGGTTTCGAGGATAATTTCCGCCGGAACAAAAGCGTCCATGCTATAGACCATACTAAAAGGGGTTTCGCCCGTGCTTTCTTTAGGGTTCGTGCGATATGCCCAAAGTGTCGCATTCAGCTCTTCTACCCATTTTCCGCCAGATCTCTCCAACCGCAAATTGAGCCCTTGAACCAGGATTCAATTGGTTACCTCGACTTGGCCATTTGCTTGTGGGTGGTAAACAGATGTGAAATGTTGCTGAATTTTTATTTTAGTGCACCAGGCCTTAATTTTGGCCCCCATTAACAGGGCCCCGTTGTCGGATACTATCACCCTTGGCACCTCAAAACGACACACAATGTTTTTCAATATGAAGCCCATCACTGCCTCTTCTGTTATTTTAGCCAGAGCTTCCGCCTCAACCCACTTACTGAAATAATCAAAGGCTACAATTAGGAATCTCTTTTGATCTGGAGCCATTGGGAAGGGACCGACCAGATCGATTTCCCATTACGCAAAAGGTCAAGGAGAGCTCATTGTCATCAGCTCTTCTGTCGGTTGGTGAGTTAGGGGAGACATCCTTTGACATTTCTCACACCTTTTTACGAAAACCTCAACCTCTCTTCTCAGTGATGGCCGCAGCACCCTTCATGGACTTCTTTAAGGACCTGGATACTCTCTTCTGAGCCTAGACATCGCAACAAAGGTCTTATAAACCCCCTCCGAAATAGAGCCCCCTTGACTAGACAGAAATGAGCAAATCTGAGTCTTACCTTTGCTTATTCTCTTTTTTCCTCTGCAGATCTCGTTTTTCCAAATAAGCAATGATAGGGGAGCGCCAATCATCTTTTTCATTTACTGAGCAGATCTGCTCCGAATCGAATTCTGCATCCGCTCTTAGTAACATAATCACTCTTTCCCTGCAGTCTGTGGCCGAGCTAGCCACTTTCGCCAAGTAATCGGCTCTTCCATTCTCCTCCCTAGGGATCTGTGCAACTGTCAAAGATTTCACGCGCCTGGCTAACTCTCTAAACTTTGCCAAATATCTCTGCATACTATCTTCCCTATTCTTGAATTCTCCATTTATCTGCTTACAAACAAGCTGAGAATCCACTTTGGCGCATATCTGCTCTGCTCCTAGATCCTGTGCCATCAGAACTCCTCGTAGGAGGGCTTCATATTCTGTCGCGTTATTGGATAGAGCTTGATTTAAACGTATTGCGTACTCCATTGACACCCCTGTCGGATCTATTAAGATAATTCCTGCCCCACAACCCTGGTTACTGACAGAACTATCTGTGAAGACCGTCCACTCATGCTCTTCATCAGAAGAGCTGGTCATCTCTCGCATAAAATAAGCTAGTGCCTGAGCTTTTATTGTTGTTCTAGCCTCAAACATGACATCGAATTCGCTAAGCTCAATTATCCACCTGACCAATCTGCCCGACGCCTCTTGCTTGTCCATGACAGCTTTCAATGGCAAGTTTGTCCGCACGATTATACTGTGCGAGAGGATATATGGGCACAATTTCCGAGATGTGCCCACTAGAGCTAGCATTTCTCTCTCTATTTTGACATACCTTACTTTGGCGTCATGCAAGACCTTGCTCCAGTAGTATACCGGTTTCTGTGTCTTTCCCTCGTCTCGGAGCAAGACAGAGCTGACTGCCTGTTGTCCAACCGACAAGTACAAGATTAGGGGCTCTCCCTGGACAGGCTGTGATCAAGGTCATATTGGCAAAGTGTTCCTTCAACCTTCTAAAGGCATCCTCACACTCTTCACTCCAGTGAAAACGAGCTTTCTTACGCAGGGCTCGGAAGAAAGGGAGGCTCTTCTCTGCCGAGCGTGAGACAAATCAGCTCAAGGCATTGATGCGACCCGCTAAACACTGCATTTCCTTAATATTCCTGGGCGCCTGCATCTCCATGATTGCTCGTACTTTCTCTGGGTTGGCCTCACTCCCCTTTTCCGTAACCATATACCCCAAGAATTTACCAGCTCTGACCCCGAATGTGCACTTTTTAGGGTTGAGCTTCATCTTGTATTCCCGCAGGGTATTAAAGGTCTCTCTCAAGTCGTCCTCATGCGAGGTTGCCTTCACACTTTTGACGAGCATATCATCCACGTAAACTTCCATGTTTCACCCGAGCTGACTTTTAAACATATTGTCAACTAATCGCCGATATGTGGCGCCTGCATTCTTGAGGCCAAATGACATGACCACATAGCAATATGATCCCTTCGGAGTTATGAAACTGACTCGTTTCCAATCCTCTTTTACCAACCTGATCTGGTGATAACCTTGTGAAGTGTCCATCATACTCAAGAGTTCACACCCAGAGGTGGAATCGACCGGCTGGTCTATCCTTGGCAGAGGATAATGGTCTTTCGGACAGGCACGGTTAAGGTCTCGAAAATCGATGCACATCCGCCAGTCTTCCTGAGTTTTGGGAACTAGCACGGCGTTAGAGAGCCATTCCGGGAATTTTATCTCTTGGACATGCTTAGCCTTTAGTAATTTTTCTACCACAACCTCAATTATGGCCTCCTTCTCAGGTCCAAAATTCCGTTTCTTCTGCTTCACTGGTTTCACATCTGGGCTGATATTAAGGCAATGTTCCATCACCTCCGGGTCGATCCCTGTTGATGGTCGGTATTCCCTGGAGGTGGATCCGAGCCGAACAGATTAAACCGACCAGGAAGAGTGGCTTAATGCCGACGGCGCCGAGATGGGTGATGCCGAACAGGATGGATGACCTGCGTCTTGTGCCGAGCAACCACGCCGAGTAGGCGAGTATCGCGCACATGCTTGCCGAACTGACCGGCGCGGCCGGGTGAGTGCTCGCGCCAGGAGTGCCGAACAGACTCGCCTAGCTGACCAGCACGGCCTGCAGAGTGCCTGTGCCAGGAGCGCCGAGCAGAACTGCCAAATGGACCAACACCTGCCGAGAGCCCGCGCCAAAGGAGCCGAGCAGAACATTGTCGAGCAGACATTCGCCGTGGGCGCCAATCTCTCTGCGCACCTGCCGAGTGCCGAGCTGCCGAGCAGAATGGTGCCGAGCTGCCGAGATCGGCCCCCTATGCCGAGCAGAATTTCATCATCGGCGCCAACCCCTCCGCGCACCCGCCGAAAGCTCTTGCCCGGAGGCGCCGAGTAGAGCGAAGCCGAGCTGCTGAGCTCGGGTATCCCGCTGAAAAGGATGAGCTCCTCTGAGGAATGCAACATCTGGGCTATCTCATTTCCAACTAGTCAGCGGTTTCAACAGGTCAAACTGTGATATTTTACTGACGAGTCCGGGTAAATTCGGGTTGAGAGATATCCGAGTTCGGCCTTAAGTCGGCGGAAAATGTCTGAGGTCGGCATTGAGGCGGTGGATACGAGAGTAGATATTTTAGAGGATCAATAGGAGAATGACAAGTGTACGATTAGGGTTTCGATAGAAAACTATAAATAGCCTCTCTAAGAGAGAGAGGGAGGATCCCAATTTTTGAGAGAGAGAAAGATAGAGAGTTTAAGAGAGAGAAAGCTTGTAATCTGACATTGAGAACTTGTAAAAGGACCCGGCCAAGGCCGATCCGGTCTGATTTTTTGGGAATAAAAGTTAAGCACTTTTTCCTACTCGTTTTCTGCTATCTGATTGTTGTTCTCCTGTTATTTTTTTGGTTTTGTATTGGTTGTGTTACTCTTAACATAAACAATCCCTACCAAGTCCTGGGGAGACCAAGCGAACACATCCGCGCTCTCTTTCAACAAGGTCACCAGATCTTTCAAGACCTCCGGGTTAAGGGTCGTTCCCACACGAAGGATTCGACTTTCATCACCAGGGACAATCTCCACTAGCATCAACCCTTCCTCTCTTCTCTATCCAAGCTTTTTTACTCAACCTCTCGTCCTCGCTATTCCGTCTAATACACTCAACATACGTCTGTCGCGATGCGAATTGATCACCTCTCACCTCGCCAGTCTCATCCTCAGTGGGGAATTTCATCTTCATGTGAAAAACTGAGATTACAGCCTGGAACTGACTTAGGGAAGGTCTGCCCAGCATAACATTGTAAGAGGATGGCGCATCTACCACTAAGAAACGCACCATCCTGGTCACACGATATGGCTCTTCCCCTAAAGTAAAGAGGAGCCTGACCGCTCCTAATGGTTTCAGGGATCCCCCTGCAAACCCCACCAAGGAGGTGGTCACCTCCTCCAGCTCGACGTCCAACTTTAGTTGTCTAAAGAAATCAAAGTACAAGATGTCAGCAAAGCTCCCTGTATCCACAAAAATTCTTCGTACGTTATAATTAGCAATTGTTTCCATTATTACTAGGGCATCCATGTGGGGGGCAAAATGCCGTCACCATCCTCTGACCCAAAACAGATATTTGGTGCAGACGCCATCTGCCCTACCTCTCGTGACTTTCTAATTAAATATTTAGCAACTCGAACATAACTATGTTGCGTTCTCTTAGAATGCTCTTCCAGCTCTCCACCAGTAATCATCTAGATTTCTCCATGAATGACCTGAGACTGGTCAGTTCTTCTTCCTTCAGCTCGCCCCCTATCCTGATCTCTTTTGTTTTGCGGAGCATGGTTGTAGCTGCTGCGACCAGATCTAGCCTCTTCTTTCCTCATGCTGACATATTCTTTCAAGTGACCTGCCTGGACCATTCTCTCTAACTCATCTTTCAAATGCATACATTCATCAGTGTTGTGCCCGTATTCATTATGGAAACAGCAAAAACGGACTGACCTTTCCTTCTTCGGTTTTTGTGCATAGGTCTTGGGCCATTTCAGCTCTGGATGTCGTTCTATTGCTTGCAGTATCTCTCCCTGAGGGGTTGCCAGAGGGGTATACCTGTCAAAACGAGGTCTCCCCACGGATAGCTCTGGCCTATGCTTTTTTACCGCGACCCTATCTTCTCTGTCACATCTCTCCCTCTTCTTCTCTCCTTCCTCCTTGATTTTCAATGCTTCCTCTAGATGAATGTACTTCTCAGCTCTCTCCAAGAGCTCTCCAAATTTCAGAGCTGGTTTCACCACCAGCGATTAAAAAAATTCCCCTCTCCTCAGACCCTGCGCCAGAGCATTCACCAACAGCTCTTCAGACGCGGAGGGCACTTCCAACTTAGTCGTTGTAAACCTGTTGATGTAGGCGCGTAGGCTCTCATTCTCTTTCTGCTTTAAGCTGAAAAGCTCAAGCGGCATTTTTTGGTATTTCCGGCAGCTCGTAAACTGGTGCAGGAAAGCTGAACTGAATTCGTCAAAGTTACTGATAGACCTCGGCGGCAGCTGGCTGAACCAGAGCTGAGCTGATTTAGTGAAGGTCATCGGAAAGACCCGGCACATGACTGCGTCTGAGAATTTATGCACAGCCGCCGCAATCTCAAATCGGCTCAGATGATCCCAGGGATCAGTGGTCCCATTGTATTCGAAACCCAATGACCTGTAGGAGGCCGGAACGTCTTCGCGCATGACTTCCTCAGTAAACGGTGTTCCCCTTCTCGCCGGAACCACAGCATCGCTCACCATCTTTTTCTTAAATTCTCTCACCTCTTTCTGCAAACTTTGCATCTATTCCATCAAGACTGGATTAATCTGGTTAGATGTTTCGCTGTCGGAGGTGGAGAAATGCTCATCCCTGTCCTGAAGCGGAGTTCGCCCTGCCGTCTGATTGCGTAACGGTTCAGCTTCCGTCAGTGGGACCGTCCGATCCGGCCGCACTCCTGAAGGTGGAGTTGACATCGCAGCAAATTTTTTCTCCACAGCTGCTTGCACATCCTTGCCTATTAACTCAGACAGTTGCCTGAGCAAAGCATCATTCAACAGCCCCTCAGTGACAGGCGGTGGTCCGCCTGAGGAGGGCGGCGCGGCACCTGTCCTGGCTGCGGCTGACGTCTCTGCCTCCCCTGGCCTCGCCGTTGACGGCTCAGCCGACCGTGGCATACCCCATGGCGCAGCGGAACTGAGAGTTCAGCCGAGCTCCGCTACCAAGTTTCGCCTTAAACCATCCGAATCCATGCTCACGTCTTAGCTATAATCGATAATTTTCCCACAGGCGGCGCCAATTGTTTCGACCCAAAATATGGCCGACGTCCAGAACAACACCTGGAACCTTGAACACCTTCTTGACCTGCGCACAGAAACACGTTAGAAAGGACCACCAGTGGTTTTCCGGTGGAAACCTCTCCGTGCTTAAGTCAGTAAAGCGTATGAGGTTTCTCTTAGTAAGCAAAGAAGGAATGCACAAAGAATCACATACCCGTCTCAGCCTTGAGGCTGAGATATTTATAGTTTCTCCTAGTGGGGACCCCAGCCGGGATCCCAGGGGCACAACCCGCGAATCAGGGGCCGTTTGCGCAACCAATTCTGACAAGTGGTCCCACTTGTCTCCTTACTGGGAACCTGGAAGACAGGCCTTTCCTGTTCCAGGTCTTCCTTCATCTTTTCCTCTTCACAACATCAGTATCAATATCAGACCTGAATTTGACCAGGTCTTTTACAGATCTTTCTTTTCCTTTCTATCTTATTTCAGCTCTGTCTATAGGAGTCAGGAGTAAGTATTGAGACACTTTCCCTGAGAATCGGCTCTCCCAAGGGCCCCATACAGACCTCTCTCTAGACCGAGCTGATCCCGTTATACCAATTTCTTAATTATTCTCATTCAGGACAGATCTACCTCAAATTAGGTGTGCCCTATATCATGCCAGATCAATATACATTTATGATATTGGAGATTGATATTTATCATAATGTAGATCGACTTTATTCAATGAAGATGATTATTTATTAGAATAGAGATAAATGTTTTTTACCACAGCGAATATGAACATTTTTATGCTTATTACGTGTTTATTAATGTACATTTATCACGGTAAAAATCAAAATTCCACAACAAATATAATAATTTATTTTTACAAAGATGTACATTTATCACATGTAACATATTCTTTCCACACGGGTGTGGTACAACGTGTACCCTGGTATACCTAATAATTTGCATTTTGTAAATAAATTTATCTCATTAACCAAATTATTTAGTTACGGTAATAATCATTTTGTTGTAAGAAAGTATTATTTTCATATTTATCTCTTTTTAAAATATCAAGATATTGACTTATATATATTTAATATTTTAGAACTTTTATAAAAAGTGAATATACAAAATGTGTATAAAAGTTAAGTCTTGAGACATCATATTAGACTTTTTGAAGAAGATAAATAATAAAATTGCCTGAGAGTGAAGGCTGTTGATCGTCCTTAGTTGCGTGCTGTTTTTCAAGATCTTCTTGAAGATTCTTGAAAGTTTTACGAACCATCTCAAACTGATTCGAAACGATCTACTATAAAATATTCACATATTACTGAATGTTATATTGTTTTAATATCAAAATTGTATAAACTATCAAGATCTCTCAGTTAATACCCTTTTTGGTTTAAGACCTGCTCCTATGAGTTTTGAACATATAGGAAAAGTTTATTTCAGTGTTTTCTATATTTTCGAAGTATATATTAATGAATGTTAGTACTCGCATTATCAACATTATGACCAACATTCAATCTCTATTTTCTCACTGAGTATTTATAACCTGCAAAACTCTCAATATAACAGGTAAAAACAGTGAAACTCTTAATAGTATCTGTGGCTATATAAAGAAGGGAGAGTACTCTGTGACAACGGGAAATAATTCATAGATCAATTCACTTATTACTGGAGCTAATTTACAAAGTAGTTAATGCCCTACAACTAAAATTCAAATATTTTATAATCATAAATAACTAATAAATGATTGATATTAATTCTATTTTCGAAATTTTGAAGCAATTATATATAGTTAGTTGTAAGTTAATACAATTTCTATTCTCCACAATGATGTTTTCCCCCTTTTCTTTTGTTCAAAGGAATGCGACTTTTATGAAACATCAGTTCAATTTGGGAAATTGTAAAATTAGTCCGGTAAGTATGGGGTAGTTTCAATTCTAGTCCTATAACAATGTGTAATAGGAATTATTTCCATAATTATTGGAACAGCGTGTAAATCGTTAGTTTCATGTGGTGGTATAATTTCAAGGAATTATTAATACTTTTAATATAAACTAGAATTGTACATGTTCTATACACGTGTTTTGTATCAAGAAAATAAATAACATCGAAATTGACTGATGATTTATATAAAATAATAAAACTTATTATTGTGTCCGATTGAACACGTATTTTTTTTCTCCAAGTGTTATGGGTACAACTTTTTTTTTTTATATTTACCAATTTTTAAGAATTTGTTTGATACGTGGGGTTTATGTTCAGATTTGGGAAATGAAAAAAAATATTAAATATATTTATTTAAAAATCAAAATTGAAGTATTTTCAAAATAATGATTCGAAAATTGACACCATTACAATTATTAAATCACTAAATAAAATATTTATCAAATAATTATGTTTCATTTTAGTGGTGAGAGTTTTGTGTTTTGGGTTAGAAACCTACAATATTAATTAGTATTTACAATATAAAAGAGTGACTTCATATTAGCACCATAAATGTATTGTGTTTTTAGTATTATTTTTATTTTAATCAATTTAGAATGAGTATATATAGTCAATTAGCACATGTTTGTTGGACACGACTCTTATTTTAATGTTTCGAGTTCTTATTTAGGTTTTAGAGCAATTGAATTTCAACAACCTAGATTTTGTCAAAGAGGCAGTTATTCAGGCAATTAGAGAGAGTAAAAAATAATACTAACATCTGGATGAAATTACAGAAAACAATATGAAACTAATTGATTTATTTATATTTATGGGAAAGAAATTAAACAATTTTTTGGTCCAATTAAGGTTTTCATCGTGTCAACTAACGACAACAGCAGAAACAAAAAATTAAATCAATTTTCTCAATTGGTTTAGTTTCTTTTGACAAGTTACTATTGTTTTTGCATATTATTGGTATATATAATTCACTTTTCTCTAGACTGTCTTGTTAGTATGCTTTGAGACACCCTTAATTCTCTTTTTTCGAATACATCTGTTCTTCATACTAAAGTAATAACTATTTTGAATTCCATATTTAGTTTAAACAAAATCGATTTGTTTTGCAACATGCTCATTTTGTATGTCGTAAGATCTATTTATTATTTTTTAATTTTATATACTGATACTTTTTGAAATTATTAGCTTGCGGAAAAAATGTAAGATCATTTTTCTTTTTTCGTAAATTAGAAAAAACAAAACATACATATTTCCTTATTTATTTTGACATTCGCCTCTTGTTTAAAGTGTGCTACTTGCAGATCTTTAGGAATTTTTTTCTCGTTTTTAATAGAAATGTGATTGCAATCAGCTTAGCCTCATGAAATCAAGGTGATAACAAATAGAAAAAGGTAGGTGTACATAAAAATTATGAAACTTAGTTTTCTTGTGTTCAAGAATTGCAATGAAATTGATTATTTGATATCATGATCCTCCCATTGTAATTTCATACATGAGTAGCCTTACAATGCTGAAAGATTGTAATTCAACTTAAATGGTCTGTAGGGATGCGATTCGGAAATAATTTATTTTTTTATCAAAACAACGTAGTATTTTGAGTTTTGGGGTTTTAAATTGAAATGAGCACTCTATTTATTTATTTATTTATAATGGATCTTGTATATGCAAGTTTTAAATGAGAATATATTTAACTTATTTTGGTAGAAGAACTTGCGTGTGAAATGACTAATCTTGTGAAAATGTTTGATCAATTCATGAATAATTATTTGCACCAGTTCAAGTAGTTTTGTTGGTTGGTTAATTGGTCATATGGTAAGTTATTCATAATCAGCCACAAATCATTTTTGAATTGAATTTTGTATTCAATAATGATGGTAATTGTTCAATTTTAATTTCTATGACTGAATTACAAGGTTTCTACAAAATAAAAAGTTTATTACTTGAAAATAAAAGGTGATTCATATATATGATGTAGGACATAAATGTAGAAAAAATAATCGAACTTGTGACAATATTTATTACATATTTGTCATATTTATACCTATATATAAATATAAATACAATATCAAAATGATAATTTATTATATGTTTTCCATATATCATCCATATGAACATCTATAAAAAAACATATATTACTACAATATTAAAAATATATTTATAGGAAGATAATTTATAAAAATAACTACATGTGTACGTGTGTATATAAAATCCATTTATACAATATAATATTATTTATATTTATACTATAAATCTATTAATATTGTTAATTGATTATTAAAAAGTAATGTGTGTGTGTATATATATATATATATGTATGTATATATATATATACAAATTATGTGTGTACACATAAATTCAGCACATAAATATATACATATATAGATAATACAAATCAACTTTAGTATTATATACACAAATATTCAACATATATTATCTAATAACAAACTGCTCTCTTATTATATGATTAATTTTTAAAATAACTGTTTTATGTATGATTTGAAAAGTATGCCTACTTTTTATTGCACGAGACCTACGCCAACATACTAGTTTTTGTCTTTTGGAAAGCCCCTGTCTTAATACTATAAAAAAAATTACAGAAGTGACAATATACTCTCTTTAGACTTTAAGAAATAGCCGCTAAAATAGGTAAGCTATGAAGTTCGTCACCAGCTTCTTCGATAGTTGAAAATAATTATTATTCAATCACTAAATTGTTATTTATTATATTATAGTTCGTCGCTAAATTTCTGTCACTATTTTTCAATTTCTTTGTAGTGATATTAGTCCTATAACAATATATAGTTAGTTCACTTGATCCGTTCGATGTATGGATAATAACTGGATATGTAATGATAAAATTTATATAGATAAAAAAAACTATTTCTCTCAAAAGTGAATTTTTAACAATAGTATAATTTTATAATTTATTTATTTTCTCGAAAAATAATTGACTAATTTTTTAAATAATAAGATTTTAAAAAAAAAAGAATTGTTATTTGTATTTTTTTTTTATCTCAAATATTTTTACCATAAAATCTTAAATCAAATTTTAAAATGACTTTTAATATTAACTTGAAATGATTCGAGTAGATGTTTGAAAATTAATAAAATTAGTGATAAATATGAAAGCATAAAATAAATATTAAAAAATTATAAAATAAATAAAACTTATGTGAAAAAAAATCAAATTTGTTTATATAAACCTCTATATTTTTTTAATAATTTTTTAAGATGCATTTTATGTTTTATATTTGTCTCTTATCTTACAAATTAAGATTTTATTAATAATAAAAAAATTATATAAACTTTCATATTTATTTTATAACTTTTTAAGATTTATTTATATTTTTATATTTATCATTGGATTTTAAAGTTTTTATATTAATTAAAATTTTATTAAAGGAAAATTAAAATGAAAAAGGAAAAGGAAAAGGAAAAGAAAATGGATTGAAAAATAGGTTTTTGTTTTCAATTTTTTGTTTAAAATTAAAAAATTATAAGAAAATATAGAATCACACCACGTTAAAAAACTGGATCAAGCTTTTTTTGAACTTTGTTTGATGAATTGGCCAACTTAGCAGACGTAGTTTGTCGATGATCAATGTCAAGTACTTTTATTTGAAATGTGGAAAGTGTAATGGACCAAAATGAAATATTTCTAGGTGTTTGTCTTTAATTTAATGTATATATTTAAATAACAATGATAAGAGTATTGAATCATGCCTCTTCAGCAAAAAAGCTTAATCGGGCTTTATTTTGACATTTTTTTGTTGAATTAACCAACTCAACAGACGTTTGATGATGACTAATATTACGTATCTTTTATGTAATGTGGTCAATATAATGCACAAAAAACGAATATTTTTCTCTTAACGTTAATCTCTTTTACGTAAAATATTGACAAAAGCATGTTGAGTTTGATACAACTGTATTAGACAAAAATCTTGTTGAGATTCATGTGATCAAGACATTCGAAATTACGAGATTAGAATGCCTTACCTTTTGTAGCAAATTAGAAATAAATAGAATAAATCGGGTTGTTGACCTCCTACTTGTTAATTGTTATGCTCCGTGTCTGTGCGAAGACGCAGCCACAAGGACTTTATCCGTAGTTCACAATTTAACAGATAATCCTAACTATAGTGTGTGTGTATGTATGTGCATTTGCGTTCTCTACTACTCATATTTGTTTCTTTTCGTTCCGTGGTATTGTACTAAATGAAACTGAGGGAGAATGTAGAAGCATTTATAATATATGGGAAGAACTTGCATAAGTAATCTTCTCCCAGATAACTACTCTCCTTTGTCCAAATCGTGTGTGGCTAAATATGATTACAATTAATTCTTAAAATAACATATTATCAAATGTATTAATATTAGTTAACATATCCAACTTACACATGAGTGTCAGATCCTTGGCCCTACATCAACACAATACATAAGTATCGAACCCTTGGTCCAACATAGACAACACCACTATTCATACAGATAAATAACTCGTGTGACCCACGATCATATGAGCTTTAATGCTATAATATTAGTTAAGGTTATATAACAGCTCGACTAATTAACACGCGGATTTCATAACTCATATGATTTCCAAGAATAGTTTATATTAACCTATGTTAACATTTCTCTTATCCCTAATAATAGCATATTTAACTCTTGTTACTTATTTGCATCCAAAATTATGTCTTCGACACAATTGATCAGTTTATATGCAGATACAAATTGTAATGAGAATAATCTTTCTTTCTACTAGCATTCATAGACTTTATCATAACTTCTTTCCTAGACACTTACCGCATGAATGTATCAAACTTGGATATTGGTAAAATGCCAAGGTAGAAATATTAAGACAAAAGGTTAAAAACATAGCAACAGTCTAAAGGGAACAATAAGGCGTGAGCCTTATGGTCTCACATAAATGAGAAAGTTGGGATCTATATCTCATATCCCAAAAATTGGTTAACTTAGCACACATGGTATGAAACACGGGTTACGACACTTTTCTCTCTCAGCGAGAGCATATGGCATACTATTCTTAATATCATACAAATCATAGTTCAAACATATCCCAACACTTAACTTTAAGGTTTTCAAAAACTCATCCACATCGAAATCTCTTGATTTGGCTATTAAAAAGTCATAAACTTTGATTACCAATTAAAACGTGATAATCTTATCTTTGCACATCCTCGATGTCAGATGTGATTGTTCATGTGAGTGAAACAATCTTGACATGTAGATATAGTTTAACTCTGGACAAAAATAAGTCAGCCACAAATGCAAGTTATTGATTCAGACTTTTATGCACCCCTTTTATGTATTTAATTTTAAAACATTCAAGTCTTCTCGCAAGAGTACGAGGAAAGTTGTAGGGTGAAAAGCTGACTCGAGTCGATTCTAAAGGAACAAGCAATCGGAGTCTCAAACATTTGTTTAATCACAGATTAACACGAAAACTTGTACAATTTGGGGGTTTGTTTATTTTGATTATTATCTAAGAATTTAAAACGCAATAACATCAAATTAAAACTAATTAACTTTAATTAAGTAACCAACGAGAATTTAATAACATGAATTAACTTTCAAGAAATCAATTTATGCAAGGCAAAAGCATAAGCAAAATTAAATAACATGTACAAATTTAAATAGCACAAACGAAATCAATAGCATGAAACGTAAACGAAATAAAATAACGTAAAAATAAAAACTAAAGTAAATCTCAAACAACCAAGCATGAAGAAAATAAACTAATATTAAGATGAAAGATTACGAATTCAATTATCCAAAGTAAATAAGGTTTGAAGCATAAAATAACTCAAGAACAATAAATAAGAATAACTAAAAAGTTTAGAGTACTTGATGAAACTAAAAAGTGCAGTAAATTTTCCAGCTAACCCGAAGTAAACCTGTAGATCTTGGCCGAAAGTCGACTCACGAACTAAATAATGGAGCTTGGGACTTGTGATTCTTGAATCTTCGATCTTGATCTCGTACTATGTTATGGGTTGTGAAAGTATGTTGATTTTATGCCTAAACCGAAAATAGGTTTGTGGTGGAGAGTAGTGTGTTTTTGGGACGAATTAGTGGAGGGCTTATATATTTTTTCCATGTCTTGGAGCACAAGTTAGGGTTAAAATCCGATTCTGTCCCGATAACGGTAAGACTAGCGGTAAGGGTTACCACTAATAGTACCATTAACCTTCTCTGAAAAGTCTTTGTACATCCGTAGCGGTATTGCTAGTGGCAAGGAAGTAATCGTTAAGTACACCGCTAAACCTCTCTGTTATTTCCTAACGGTGGAACTAGCAGTTAGGGATACCGTTAAGGTTACCCTTAGGTTGGTCTGGGAGCTCTCTGTCCACCTTTAGCGATAAGGGTAGCGGTAATGGCAACCGCAATGGTGAACGCTAACTCTCAACTTTGCTTCTTTTTCACCGGGAAGCTCGATTCTCATCTCTTAATCATCAAACTTCATCTTTTACGTGCTGAGCTTCTCCGGTTACTTAGCTATAAGGTGAAAACTAGAGAATAATCACCTATTTGCATCAATCTAGATCATAATACTGTAAAATAAGCTGAAAGTATAAAAATAGAAAATTAAGCTTAATCTACCCAACTCATACCAGAAATAATAAGAAAAACTAACTAAAATACTAATAAAACTCATGTTAATCAACTACCCCACGCTTTATTGGTTTGTTCGTCCTTGAACTAATGATAGTTTCAAAGAATAACAAGAATGAAAATAAATCCAAGCAATGAGTCGTGTCGTGCTACATAGATAATTTTGAAAATATAGATAAATGTAACGCAACCTCAAACGCTCGACCATTTTTACATTGTCACTCCAAAAACAAAACCATGCTTCCTCGTGAAGGGTAATATATAAGTGTACTTTTTATAGGGCCGTGCACTCAAATCATCTAAATACAAGCACAATAAATAAGTACTAAAAATTAAAAACTTCTCATCGCATATTAAGTGTGTAACTAACAATGAAACGAAAAAGGTCTTTTCGGGTTGTAATGTAGGCTCTTTGGAGGGGTGTGGAATATATAAGTCGTGTGGCTAACTCACGATAACGTGATCAATAACTCACCAAACTATTCTAATCACGAAGCAATGTGCTTCACCTCATTCAAAAGAAACCTTACTAAAATCTCACAACGTAGCCTTTCATTTTAGGCTATTCCTCAACTCGAAACTCAAAACCGACTTCTAAACTAACCACTAAATAACTTTAGAAGCTTATGATACGCTTCTTCTTTCAAACACAACTCTTGCCTCTTAAATATTAGGCTTCATAAAAAAATCAACAATACTAAGCACAAACCTTAATAAGCATAGGCAATGACTCAACAAGATTCACCATCCTCTTTTTTTCTTTTTTTTTTCTTATTTTGAAGGATGGTGATCCTTACAACTTATTACAACGTTTTCATAAATCCCTGTTCATAATTCCAAAACACAAATAACCAACAAAAATAACTAACTTTTACCCCACGCTTTTAATGACGTAAGAGTCTAGTGAAAAACACTCATGGCTATAGGAAATGGATATTTGGCTGTGATTAGCTCATTCGGAATTTATAGTGGCTAATATATACGGATATGGCCGGAATAAGGTTTTTTTCTGTGCTTTAACGTAATGTTCAAAGCTAACTACACACAGCGATTTCAAAGAGATCTCAAAACAGAACTCACTCAAGTACATGCAAAGATGATAAACACTCAGGCTACTCACATGCTTTTGCATGAAAAAGTTTTGAATCGACGATGATTTTAAAGCTTCGCAAAATCGTTTGCGTCCAAGTATCATTTTAAAATATATAAATAATATTTTTGAAAACTTTTATGCACTTATACACGCTCAAAGACAAGAACCTCAAATCATACATAGTTAACTTCGGCAGGAAAGCCAGACAAACACACCATCTCGCAGGAATAGCAATCAATCACACTTAGTCACGTTTAAATTACTAGTTATTACAAACCACGAATTTCAAATTGCACAAATGCGAGTGATAAATGAATGATAATTCGCTCGACCACCACCCCCCTCTCTACAGACTCGGCAATCTCCGTATTGCCATAAAATAATTAAAAAATAAAAATGAAGGAAGGAATAACAAAAATGTCCCTGAAATCTTAAAAGTCGATCTGCTCCACGTTGAATTCGTGCAATCGTCATTTCATATCGAACGTCGTGATTTCGATTATCCTGACTACATGCTATGAAAACAAACTAACGAAGAATATATAAAATACGAATAAAAAGGAAAATACAAAAGAAAATATAAAACACGAATTAAATTATTTTTCAGCAGAATCGGCTTCCTCAATTTCCCAATGGAAACTGATCAAACGGGCCACGAGTAGGGGCGTAATCCATCGAATCGGGCGGCGGAGCTGGTGGCCATTGGCCCATGAACTCGGAAAAATTAGCCGTCAAGCTCGTCAACATGTCTCTATTGGCCTCAGACGCCTCGTGTGCCCTCCGTGCTTCCTCATGTGCCGCATGTGCTTCCTCAAATGCTAAGCGTGCATCCTCACTTTCCGAGCGCACTTCATACTCAATGCCAGAGAGACGATCATAAACATTAATCTTGAACTCCGCGTAATCTCTCGAAAAGGCATCGTAATAGGGCTGTGCCATATGAGGTCTGCTCGTCGATCCAAAATCGGGCTTATCATGAGGCCCAATATCGCCTCCATCAACTATTGAGTCTCCTCGCGACTCGCATTCTCGCTATCGTCCTCGTTTTCTTCTTCATTCCCTTCTTCCTCCTCGGTCTCTTCGTTGTTCGTCCATAATTGGGTCACCGACCTTCTCTGTCCTCTCGTTCGCCTTGAACGCATGCCATAGCTTCTTCGTGCTCCCTTCGTGGAATCCACCGACGTTCGTGGTTGTTGTTGGCTTGTTGAATTCTCCTCATGGTGTCGAGAATTAAGAATAATCTCGGTGTGGGGAGGTTTAGAATTAAAGAGCTTTGAAGAGTTGTGAAATATTGGGTGTCTAAGGGATGGTTTATATAAGAATGGCTCTTTGAATTAGGAGTCCTAGATCTTTCCCAATTTTAATTAAGGTAGGAGATATTAAACTTACCTAGTCAATTTAGAACTCTCAAAAGGTAATAGATCTAGACCTTAAACTCAGCCAAAATTCGTGCAAATAATACCTAAATTTAATTACTTGGTGGAATCAATATTCCTAAAAATCCGCAATTAATTCTTTCTAATTTTCGTAGATCTGACCACGCTAGCGGTAACCTTAGCGATAAGGGTTAGCGCTAAAATATTGTTAAACTCTCTGTTACGCCTTAGCGATGAACTTAACGGTTAGAGTAACTGCTAGGGACTCATACCAAGCACCATTTTATAAGCTGTTCGATAAGCCCACAGTGCATCAACAAGCTTCACTGCCTAATCTTTCCGATTTGGTCCAACCGTCTTCTCGAGGATAGCTTTCAGCTGGCGATTGCTCGTTTTGACTTGTCCAAAAGTTTGAGGGTGGTACGGGGTAGCTACCTTGTGCCGGACTCCATATTTAGTCATCAACCTCTCAAAGGCTCTGTTGCAGAAATGGCTTCCTCCATCACTTATAATTGTCTTCGGCACTCCAAATATACTGAATATGTTCTCTTGTAAGAATCTAAGCACGATCTCAACATTTTCCTTTCGAGCGGGAATCGCCTCTACCCATTTAGATATGCAATCGAATCCTACCAGGATGTACTAGAAGTCTCCGCTTTTTGGAAAAGGTCCCATGAAATCTATCCCCCATACATCAAAAATCTCCACCACTTGATTAAGAACTTGTGGCATCTCGTCTCGCTTACCTATGTTGCCGGTTCGTTGGCAATTGTCGCACGACTTGCAGTACTCATATGCGTCGGCAAATAAACTCGGCCAACAGAATATGGATTCCAGTACATTAAATGCCGTCTTTTGAGCTCTGAAATGCCCTCCAAGATCTTGGCAGGATTGTAATATACTTCCCATTTCGTCGTTAGGAACGTATCTTCTGCTTAATCCACCCTTGCAGCGTTTGAACACATAAGGATCGTCCCAAAAGTAATCCCTGCATTTATTTAAAAATCTCTTCCTTTCTTGGTGGGATAGGTGGTTAGGTATAATATCACAAGCAAGATAGTTAACAATATCAGCATACGAAGGAGTGATTAAAGTCTCAAGAGTATACGCATTCTCATAAGGGAATAAATCATCAATCATAAAATTCACATTAACATCATCCTCAGTTATCATCCTAGGCAAATGATCAGCCACAACGTTTTCAAATCCACGGCTATCTTTTATTTATACGTCAAATTCTTGTAATAATAAAATCCATCTAATCAAACGTGGTTTGCTTTGAGGTTTAGAAAATAAGTGACGCAATGCAGCATGATCCGTATGTACAATCACTTTTGCTCCCACTATATATGACCTAAATCTATCAAGTGAAAATACAACTTCTAGTAATTCTTTTTCAGTTGTGGTATAGTTTCATTGGGAATTGTTTAACATATAACTAGCATAATAAATAACCCTAAGCAACTTATCCACACATTGACCTAGAATGAACCCCACCGTTTCATTTGAAGCATCACACATTATTTCAAATGGCAAGGTCCAATCGGGGGCAACAACTACCAGTGCTAAAGTAAGTCTTTCTTTAAGCTTATTAAACGCATCCATACATTCTTCATTAAAAATAAAAGGAGTATCTAAAGTCAAGAGTTTACGAAGTGGATGACTAATTTTTGAAAAATCTTTTATAAAACTCCTATAAAAAACCTGCATGACCAAGAAAACTCCTTACACCTTTAATATTACTTGGGGGAGGAAGAGTTTCAATAACGTCAATTTTAGTTTTATCAACTTCCAACCCCCTGTTAGAAACAACATGACCTAAAACAGTACCACTCTTTACCATAAAATGGGATTTCTCCCAACTCAACGTAAGACTCTTCTCAATGCAACATTCTAAAACCTTAGACAAATTAGACAAACAATTTTCAAAAGAGGACCCAACAATTGAAAAACCATCCATGAACACCTCAAGAAAATCATCAATGAAATCAGTGAAAATTAAAAGCATGAACCTTTGAAATGTCGCTGGGGCATTACACAAAAAGAAGGGCATCCTCTGTAAGGCAAACGTGCCGAAGGGGCACGTGAATATTGTCATGCTTTGGTCCTCTGGAGCAATGGCCATTCCTTAAAAGCCAAAAAGGCCATACAAGAAGTAGTATAATTCATGTCCAGTAAGCTTGTCGAGAAGTTGGTCGATGAACGGCAAGGAAAAGTGGCCTTTTCAAGTGGCTGCATTTAACTTCCTATAAATTATACACATACGTCATCCAGTAGTCAGTTGCGTTGGGCTTATCTCTCCTTTTTTATTTTAAATTATGGTGATGCCTCCTTTCTTCGGAACCACATGGATCGGACTCACCCATTTACTATCGGAAATAGAAAAAATAATCCCTTCATCTTTTAGCTTCAAAAATTCTTTCTTGACCACCTCGTATAGCTTTGGCGTCAGTCTACATTGGTCGTCTCTTACAGAGCTCGCATCAGGCTGTAGCTCGATTCGGTGCATGCAAGTAACAGGTCTTTTCCCTTTGATGTCGCTGATGCTCCATCCTATCTCTTCATTGTAGGTACTCAAAACCGAAACTAGTTCTCTTTACTCATGTTCTGTCAATGTTGAATATATGATGACGGGTTTTATTTCGTTGGGCTCGAGGAAGACGTACTTCAAGTGATTCGGTAGTGGTTTCAACTCCACTTTTGGCTCGAGCTCGTGTGCGTTAGTTATTTCGCACAATTCTTCATAAAAATCTTCAAGTCCTTCATATCCTTTGCTCAAGTCAATTTCCAATATTTTTGCCACCCTTCTCAAAAATTATGTGCCGTCCTCGACGCTCGAATCATCTAAAATGGTGATTTCCTTGAGCTGGTGGATGCAAAATGCAATAGGATCAATAAAGGAAAAGTAATCGTGCATGAATGAAGAGGGAGTGTTTGAAAGAGTAGTTTTAGTGGTGTTGAAATAAGAAAGGTCCATTTGGCTCGGTATTATCGTAATTCGTTTTGATTGTAAGGATTCAATGTGTTTGTAGCTTTTGAAATTAAGAAATTAATTGAAAACTATGAAAATAAACTAACTAAACTAAACTAGAAAATGAAATTGCAAGTTGGTTGGATGCCTCGGTTGTATGCCTGAATTGAAAATGCAAAGAAATAATGAAAATAAGCAAGAACAAGCAAAGTTTCATCAAGTACAACTAGAATAGCCAAGAGTACAACCATGATTGCATGAACATAAAAACTCTAAAAATGAAAATTAAGCAAAAATTGAAATCATAAATAGAAAGAGCAAGGAAAGTTGACATCAAAGTTTGAAACTTTACGTAAAATAACAAGTAACAAGAATTAAGTCTAAGATTTAGAATGAAACAATGCATGAAAATAAAATCCCAAATAAAGCATATGAAATACTCAAAATAAACACGATCCAAGACTCGATCTATAATCTAAACGTGTCACTCATCTAGATTCAATGGACGATTCATAAGATCTAACAAGAAATCAAGGTGCTAAGGCAATAAGTATAAAATTGAAGAACATGCATGAAATTGAAGAACAAAGTATGGAAATAAAAGAAAACTTACTTGAATTAAAGAGAGAATCCAAAAACTTAAATTAAATTGCAACAAAGTAAAATCCAAGGGAGTACTTGAATTCTTCTTAGGCTTACATACCCAAGGCAAGCTTGAAAATTAAAATCTAAGAACTAGAGAGAGATTTTTTATCCAAGCCCATGCAAGAGTTGGGAAAAATGAGAGATAATTCACAAAAACAAGAGAAGTCCTCTATTTATACTGGGTTTATATGGGTTAATTTGGGCTTTAAAAGCTTAATTTCTCAGTTTTGACCAAGTTTGACCCAAAAATAGGCTTCCTAGCCACTTGGCTAGTCCCCTTTGGCTTGGTTGGCTCGGTTGACTTGGGCGTGGGCGCAAGGTTGGCCGGGCGCTGGACTTGGAAGGCATCTTGGCGAGGCGTTGGCAAGTGCCTGGGCGCTGGACATGGCAATAGGTTGGCGCTGGAGATGGAGCCTTGCCTTGCGCTGGAGAGGGCGAGAGGCGGGCACTGGAGATGGCAATGCCTTGGCGAGGTGCTGCACCATCATGCGTGGCACTAGAGATGGCAATGCCTTGGCGAGGAGATGCGCCATCATGCGTGGCACTGGAGATTGCAATGCATGGCTAGGGATGGCTACCATTCCAGAATATTTTCCCTTTTGGAGCTCCTTCTTGGCATCAAGTTTAGCTTGGATTTTGGCAAGGCATGGCTTGTACTTGGTCTTCAATGCCTTGACCTATAAAATAGGAATTTTTAAACATAAAAACCCTATTAATTTCAACAAACCTCAAATTAATTGAACCCATTTAACCATAATAAATATAAAATCAAAAAGAAACACAAAAAACACTTAAGCAAGAAAAACAACTTAGAAAACCTAACTAATCGATTTAAAAACTACTAAAAACGATATAAAAACCTTAATAAAAATACGAGAAAAACACCACAATTACATACAAAACAAAGACCCCACACTTATCGGTTTGTTCGTCCTCGAACAACGAAAAGAATCGAGAATGTATATGCAATGAACATTATATAAAAAGAAAAATCCTTTTTCTTATCTTATTTAATATGATGAAAGTATCAACATAAACTCGTTATCGTCAAGCATTGCTCAGTATTACTCTTCCTCGATATGAAAGCCAAATCGATGAATTCTTCACAAATGGAATTTTGAGGGTGTTCGCTCAATTCGCTCATGTGTTTGTTATATGGGACGTGTATACGCTCGAATCGAACAATGCATGCACCTCGTCAAGATTTCACAAATCGGAAACTCAAAAGCACCCATTGTACATGACCAAACAAGAATCGAAAGAGGTTTTTATCTCGGGTTGTAATGTTGTCTCTTTGGTAAGGTATATAATATTTGGATATAGTGGCTAGCACACTATCAAACGTGATCAATAGCACACGAAACCCTAATTTTTAGAATCCAAAGCTTAAGATCAATTCACCCTTCCCAAATTACCAAACTTTCATTCGAAACCCTCTCGTATACTCACACGCTTTTCCGACATTATTTCACAACACTTAGAAGCTTTTTTTTTTTTAAAGAAAGCTTCTTTTTACTACACTTAGCCTTTTTGAATTAGGCTTTTCTTTCGAATGCACGCTTTATCACTTTTAGTGACTTGTGTTGTAGTTTATTTGTTGTTCTCTCTTTTTTATTAATACTTTTTTTTTTGTATATAAGTAACTCAAAACCCAAAACCCATAATTGATTTCCCACACATTCCTAGTCAACTAACAACACACTCTCTCGCCTCACATTTTATGAAGAGATAAGAGCTAAAATGAGCTCGGCTAACAAGAAACGTGACATAGGCTCAAGGGGGTTCATTTGGGATTTTTAAGTAGCTTATATATTTGGATATGGCTGGAATAAGGGTGATATATGTTCCTCGAGGTCATTTCCAAATTCAATCATGTACAAGCAAAATCGAGACACCTCAATGCAATTTCCATAAAAATGCAAGCAAAACCGATAAATCACACAAGGCTACTCACTAGTTTGCACCGGGTTTTGGAAAAAAAAATCAAAAGAGCTTTTAGAGCTTTGTAATCTTTTCACGAGCAAATGTTTATTATGTATATATAGGTGGGGTTTAGACGAAGCACAAAAATTCAACTCCTCACACAAGATGGCATAAATATGCAAAAGCCCGACAAGTAAACTATTCAAACCTCCAAGCAAGTGGTGATTGTTCAACAATATAATAAACACACAAAATACACACACACACAAACACACACAAAAGTAAAAAAAAGACTCAACCATATCGATGCACAATTAGTAAACGTCACTTCGCCAAGAATGTGTCACGTCGTCAGAACTCGAATTTAAGAATAAATTACCCAACACCCCATATTTAATCCGTGCAATGCCCTCATTGCATTTCAATATGAAACTAATAATGGGGAGGGTGAATAAGGAACTTCCTTAACCGAGCGAGTTTTGGTCGAGCTCAGTGGGGTCCACTTAAGCAACCAAATAACCCGAGCGACAATCCAAACACGGTTTGAGTCTCCCGTCTTCATGTACGCTATTATCTTAACAAAACAACCATGGTTGGAGTCAGAAAACAAAACGTTATAAAAGAGAATAACCATAATCACACAAAATTAATAACACAAGAATATATGTACATAAATCACGACAAAACAAAACAAAGGGTTACAAAGAACCAAAAAGACAACACAAAGTTCTTTTTCTTTTCTTAGTTTTTTTAATTTTTCGAATGTTTTTGGATTTTAATAAAATAAGAAGGTGAGAAAGGAAGAAAATAAAACAAATAAACTAGAAGAACTTGGGTTGCCTCCCAAGAAGTGCTTGTTTTACGTCACTAGCTTCACGAACTCCCTTTTGGTCAAGGTGAAAAGATAACGGGAGGATCCACCAAAACAATCTCCTCCTTTTCAGGGGGTCCACTCTTTAGAACGTTCTCGGAACATTGCATAGCTTAAATAGGATCCGCCAAAAAGAAAACGTTCCAAGTGGGCAAATGAAACTCGTCTCGGCTAGGTCTTCAGGTGGAATGGTGGTTTTAAAGTGCCCCGATGACTCATCGAGAAAACAAAAGGAATATTGACTGGCTAGCTTGTTCAACCTTTGATCGATAAAAGGGGAAGGGAAATGATCTCTCTTGGTAGTCGCATTTAACTTCTTAGACTCGATCAACATCCTCCAACCCATTGTATCCCTCGTAACCATCAACTCTCCTTTCTCATCCTCAAAAACGAACATGCCGCTCGTCTTTAGCACCAAGTCAATGGGATTCACCCACTCACTTTTGGAGATCACAAATATCAATCCTTCCCACAACAACCTCCAAATTCTGACTCTTACTATTTCCATACGGGGGCTAACTCCCTTAACAATTCCGGGTTTCCACCTGATATCACCCTTAAGAACTTTAAGCACTTCGACCTACCTCTCCTCCTCTTCTCGATTCGGATTTGCAAATATGATAATTGGCTTGCTCTCATCTTCCTACTCAAGATAATCATCAAGTTTTCCAATCTTATCCTCAACAACCCCCACCTCCCCCTCTAAAGAGTCGTCGTTGTCCTCAACGACCCATAAGCAATCTTTTTCACACAAATCTTGGGTACATTGAAGCACAATGAACTCGTCATTATGAACAAGGGGCTCATCATCCTCACAAAAATCTTTAATATAGACCTCCCGAACAATATCCTCCTCAATGCTCCTTTCCTCCATATAAACCCGTTCGACCACGACCTTGATGAAGTCCATATATACCCATTCTTAGAAAGATTATTTTGAAGTAAAAGGTAAACGGTGAAGAGGAGTAAGCATTCGGAAATGAAACCACGTCCTCTTCCGACGGCGAGACACCCGTATTCTCATCCACCCCACACTTATCAAAGATCGCGACCGGAAGAGTATGTGAAGGTGGACTTGAGAATTGTCGTGTAGTGGCCAATAGATTCGAATCGGGAGGTGGGGTAGGAGCAATCACCGAGATAGTCGGACGACACGGTCCCGCGTGAGGATTAGAAAGATGATTAAGAGTCGGCGGCGGAGCAAATGATGGTATAGCACAATCGGGTCCCGCTTGATATCCATGTCCCCCATACACGTCCTCCGAATGAGGTATCGGCATATTGAACGAGGAAATTGAAGGGCAAGAATTGGTATCATGACCACAAGTTCCACACCATCCACAAGGAGGAGTCGATCTCGGCTTAGACAACTTAGCAATTTGAGCCTCCGCTAGGGCCTTTTCGAACTCAAGCTCCCTAGGGGAAGAAGTTTTACTCACGTCATTAGCACGAGAATACGTGGGTTGAGAATATTTTTTCTCGGGAGGAGTAAACACCCCCACAAAAGGTTTGTTAACATCCCTGATTTGCATCTTTTTGTACATATTTTCATTATCGTTTTTGTTTCACGTTGCGTGTTTTTCGCTTGCTTTTTGTTACTTTAGGAGTCGGGTTGGCCGTTTTTCGTATTTCTAGTTTTTCTTAGTTTTTGTACGTTTTGTTATTAATTTTCGTACTTTTTCACGTTTCCATTTTTCTTGGCCGTAGGACGTCCAAGCGGGGCCCACGCTCATTTGGGATCATCGATACTCGACTCGGGAATGGACGGACAAAGCAAGGAAGCATAGCGGACGAGGTTTGACAAGCCGGCGGACGCGAGAAAAGAACGAGAAATCGAGCCGGAAGCTGGAATCCAGTCGACCGACTGGATGTTCAGTCGATCGACTGCATATCTGGTCGATCGACTGAACCCCCCCAAAATCGACTGAATTCCAGCGACATATTGGCGTTTTGGACATTGCAGTCGATCGACTGCCTACTTGGCCGATCGACTGCTGTCGATCGACTGGGTCCTCTCAAGATCGACGGAATTACAGGGCTTCAGGCCATTTTGACGGAGCAGTCGATCGACTGCCGACAACACCTATCGACTGCCAGTCGATCGACTGCTTTTTCAGTCGATCGACTGAAAAGCAGAAAATTTTGAGGATATTAGCCATCAGACGTCATTCCATTTTTGAACAACTTGCTGGGTGGCCTTCTTCTCCAAGGAGCTGCTCAAAACCAGAAAAAAGAAGCACTTTTCATCTTTTTAATTAGTTTTAATTCCTATAAATTCTAGTATTTAGATATAGATTAGTTAAGTTAAGATCTTAGTTGTTTCATCCTCAAGCTTTATTCTAAGTATCATTTGTGAAGAACCATCAACTTTCAAGCTTTTCTTAATTCAAGCTTCTGTGTAATCAAGTACATTTGGTAATCTCTTTCCTTTAATATAGCTTAATTTTCATGTTATTTTCTTTTTATCTTATAATGAAGTTTGGTTCTTGGTTTGTGGTTGTTTAGATCTTTCAAAATTCTCAAATTTTACTTTATAGCTTTCTAGCTTATGGACTTATGCTTTTAAGTTAGTAAGTTGTAATTAATTTCAAGTTTGTAATAGTTTGTTGAATCTTCCTATTTAAAACCTTTAATTAATGTTAAGTAATTAGTTGACTTATTCAAATAAGTTGACTTTAATTTTCCCTCCAATTCTCTAATTCAAGTTATTAAGTTTTAATAAGTTAATTAGTTTAAATTGATCGATTTTAATATTAGCTTTAATTTCCTTTAAATGTTTTAATGTTTTAAAATCTTAAGTTTCAATCTAAATCTTAGTTGTAAAAACCGAAAAATGATTATCGCTTTTCTAGGTTAAATTAGTTTTAGAAAAACCGACGATAAGAACGATCAAGAAAACCAACCGCCGATCACATCCATCCTCGAGAGACACGACTCGGGACAACTCACCGCATCTACAGTCGACTCCGTACTATTGCGGAGACGATTTCTAGAGCGTCGAGAAATCGTCGATCAAAATTTTTGGCGCCGTTGCCGGGGATGGATTAAGGCCAATGGCATTCTTAATTATTCTTATTGTCGTCGTAGCTTTTTAGTTAGTAAATTATTTTACATTCGATACGCGTAATCTTTTGTCGTTTGTTGTGTGTGCAGGGTAGGTCCCACATCCCGTTACCTCCACTAGTATCACCAATAATCGAGAAGCGAACGATGGAAACCGTGCTTGAGAACCAGATTCTGCCCGCCTACACTCTAAACGATCGAAAGATGCCTCCGCCGCTTGATTGATTCGACCGAGGATGGCAAACTACCGAGTTAGTTTGCCATACGACAACCCTTACATCCAAATTCCGGAATATCCAAATCCATATACCGATCCAAAATATGACGACCCGTATGCTTCGATCGGGAAAGAGTGGATCTACTCTTCCGATCATTATGAGCCAAACCCTYYAYATYAACYTCYATTCTCATACCCCCACAACCCGAGCATAGATCAGTATGCACCGACTCGTGCTCTTTTTAATCCGGGTTTTGACGATCTATATGTTCCCCTCGYCCTTCCTTCTTCTTATGATTCGTACGCTCCATCGATTTATGATTCCAATTMTTCGAGCTACGATTCTTACGGCCTACCCACCTCGAGCTCGATTACTCCGAGCGATGACCCTTATAYCTCACTCTTTCAAGACTCGTCTACGTCCCCACTCCCGGACGTGGAGTCTCTCTTAGCCGAGCTCGTTGGAAGCCTCGATCGCATGGAGACCCACGCTAAACAAATTGCCAATGACGTGAGTGAGCTTAACAAACCGTGCCTCGACGAGATTCCCTTCTTTGATGASGCGGTGCCCATGGTCGTTGATGATCATTCGAGATTTGACGATCTTTCGGAAAGTGAGCGCTATRAGGTAGATATAGAGAACGAGGAGAATGGGTCGGGAAACAACGTCACCCCTCTCGGGTATTGTGAGGAGGTTGTAGTGGAAAGTGAGGAGGTGCTATCTTYGGGGCCTACGATGGCACTTGGATTGTCGAGCTTACCTTCTTTAGTCGAGGAAGAAGTAGTTGTGCCAGCCTTGGAGGATGTGGAGTTAATCGAGCCTCGTTTGCCACCACCCGAGGTTTTATTACCGCTTGAACAAGAGGAGGTGGAAGAGGACGAGAAAGATGTGTTGTCTCCTGCTCTCTCGTGCACGACTAAGACTATTTCTAAAGTCGAGAGAAAGGGGACAACGGTTGGGGAGACGAAGAAGCACGCCGACCCATATTTGGATGATCACGTCTGGGTGATCGACTACTCACGCTTACGACCACCGAAGCAAGCCCGCGTTCTAGATTTCTCGATCTTCCGGCTTGCACTACACGCCCGCCTTGGTGATACTGATCACCCGGTGTGTCTACTCGAGAACACCAAGGCGTGGCATGATCGTCACCTGTTTTTGGATCCTGGATAACATTTTCGTATACCCCCCCCCCCCCCCCATCCGCAACTATGGGAGACGTGAACAAACCATTTTTGGATACCACTTACAATTTCAATCATGCCCCAATTGGCACCAACAATAGTCCTCCAAAGCCCAATCCGTATGAGTTGTTTGGAGGTCCGAGCTCCATTGTCGCAAGTGGCCCCCCCCATCCGCACCTATGGGGGATGTTAACAAATCGACGATTTCTCGACGCTCTAGAAATCGTCTCCCGCAATAGTACGGAGTCGACTGTAGATGCGGTGAGTTGTCCCGAGTCGTGTCTCTCGAGGATGGATGTGATCGGCGGTTGGTTTTCTTGATCGTTCTTATCGTCGGTTTTTCTAAAACTAATTTAACCTAGAAAAGCGATAATCATTTTTCGGTTTTTACAACTAAGATTTAGATTGAAACTTAAGATTTTAAAACATTAAAACATTTAAAGGAAATTAAAGCTAATATTAAAATCGATCAATTTAAACTAATTAACTTATTAAAACTTAATAACTTGAATTAGAGAATTGGAGGGAAAATTAAAGTCAACTTATTTGAATAAGTCAACTAATTACTTAACATTAATTAAAGGTTTTTAAATAGGAAGATTCAACAAACTATTACAAACTTGAAATTAATTACAACTTACTAACTTAAAAGCATAAGTCCATAAGCTAGAAAGCTATAAAGTAAAATTTGAGAATTTTGAAAGATCTAAACAACCACAAACCAAGAACCAAACTTCATTATAAGATAAAAAGAAAATAACATGAAAATTAAGCTATATTAAAGGAAAGAGATTACCAAATGTACTTGATTACACAGAAGCTTGAATTAAGAAAAGCTTGAAAGTTGATGGTTCTTCAAAAATGATACTTAGAATAAAGCTTGAGGATGAAACAACTAAGATCTTAACTTAACTAATCTATATCTAAATACTAGAATTTATAGGAATTAAAACTAATTAAAAAGATGAAAAGTGCTTCTTTTTTCTGGTTTTGAGCAGCTCCTTGGAGAAGAAGGCCACCCAGCAAGTTGTTCAAAAATGGAATGACGTCTGATGGCTAATATCCTCAAAATTTCTGCTTTTCAGTCGATCGACTGAAAAAGCAGTCGATCGACTGGCAGTCGATAGGTGTTGTCGGCAGTCGATCGACTGCTCCGTCAAAATGGCCTGAAGCCCTGTAATTCCGTCGATCTTGAGAGGACCCAGTCGATCGACAGCAGTCGATCGGCCAAGTAGGCAGTCGATCGACTGCAATGTCCAAAATGCCAATATGTCGCTGGAATTCAGTCGATTT